>JAUKWC010119150.1:0-22848 GCA_032356245.1 Endocladia muricata
TCCTGCAAGCTGCCGCCGAGCATCCGCAGCGCTCCACCGCCCAGCACATCCCCTTGCTGGCCCCCGGCTACGCAAAAGTGTGGCGCCCGTTCCCGCAATGCGCAGAGCCCTTTCGCCACGAGGTACTCGACGCCGCCGAACGCGGCACCGTCGCACTCTTGTACGCACGCATCCGCCGCATACACCAGCAACAAGGCCTTGTGTTGCAGTCTGCGCGCGTGCGACGCCGTCTCTGACCGACTGGCTGTTTTCTGTGCGTGTGCATGTGTGCATGTGTGCATGTGTGCATGTGTGCGTGCGTGCGTGCGTGCGTGCGTGCGTGTGGCGCAACGCTGAGGCTGCAGGTTCCCGTCTGCAGACGCGCTATTGCCATCCGAGGCGGCGGAGAAACTCCCCCGTCTGCGCAGTGTGGTGGTGCTGGACGCGAGCTGGACCAAGAGCACGGTGCTGATGGAGCACGCTGTGTTTTCCGCGCTGCCACGGGTGACGCTTCCACCGGGCGGCCGGACGCGGTTCTGGCGGTATGCGCCTACGCGTGGGGAGGCGTCGAGGTATTTTAGTCCGGACAAGGTCGGGGCGCTTATGTCGACGGTGGAGGCGGTGCATGCGTTTTGTGAGGGGTTTCGGGGGGACAAGGGAGGCAAGGATGACGATTTGTTGTGGCTGTTTGCGTTTTTGCATGGCAGGGTGAGAGAGGTGTATGAGGGGGCGCCGGGGAAGCGCAGGAGGATCATGCGGAAATCTAAAGGGCTGCTGCATCAGTTTTGAGGGAAGGGTCTGTTTTTCGGTGGGGACAAGGGAGAGGATTGCAGAGGACTGGGGAGGAATGCGGAGGGTCTGGGGTGTGTTGGGTGAGGATGTCTCGGGGATAGGTTGGAGAAGCAAAATGGGAGTGGGAAACGAGGGAAGTGGGGCTCGATGGATGGTGGGAAAAATGGTTCGAGGGGATCAACGTTTGCTAGCGCAAACTTTTTTATGCCTCTATCTAGATTCCGTTGGAATACGGTATTGTACACTGTTTCGTACTACCACCAAGAGAGAGAAGAAGAAGAAGAAGAGAAAGAAGTAGAAGAAGAAGTAGAAGAAGAAGAAGAAGACGACGAAGAAGTGGAGGCAGAGAAGAGCGGCAGAGGTCAGACGAGGAGCCGCTGCCAGCAATGAATATAAATGCGGTAACTGTTTTTCAGGCAAGGCGGTGTTTTTCAGTAAAATCTTCAATGCCGAATCTGGCAATCTCGCTCACCCGTCTGCTTGCATACTGTACCACCCGCCCGCTTCAGGGTTTGAGACTAACAGTGTCTTTGTCCATCGCCATCATCAGCCGTGTGATTAAGTTCAGTTTTGCTGGAAGAGAAGCGCTGCGCATTCGGCTTCTACCGAGCAAAAACAACAAGAACTCCTCCCAACACTTTGCTTTGTGGTTGACCAGGTGAGAGAAATCTGCCCGAAAAGAAAGAACTGCTTGCTGTCAAATTGGAGACTGTCACCTTTTACCGTCTCTTCCCGCGCACCATGTCCTTTATTCCTTCTCCTTGTCCTCAACTGTTTCGTGGCCGTCGCAACACAAGCTTGCAGCGCAGGCATGGTGCACCACACATGTGTTCCTCTATTCCAGAGGACATTGTGAGTCGTCGCACTGTGCTGTCTGGCATTGCGACAGCCGCTTTGTTCACTGTGATCCCGGCGGTCAATCCGGATAAAGCTGCCGCTGCAGTCAACATTGATATCGAAAGATTTGGCGATAAAGGTATGTCTCGCCGGTCCCCCGCTTCAACAAACTACTCTGCAGACAAAGCCTTGCTGCTTGCCATCCTTTTCTCAGTTCCCACCAATTGCTCACAAAATGCTCACCAAACTCTCTTTTGCGTTGTAATCTCGTATAGAATTGAAGGTTAGCGCTATCAACAGTACGTAATCATTTCTGCGTCGTATCCTATGATTTGGGGCATGACAAGGCGAGAACACGTATCCGCCCGCACAGTTTTACTACAAATCGCGAGTAAGCTCCAATATACCTCAGACTCTAACTTTTTGCCGCTCCACACACCCGTTTCCACTTCAACGTTGCCTTACGACGGCAAAGAGGTCAAACAGAACTGCCGCAACGTCCTTGCCGAAAAGCCTGAGCTGCTTCCCTACTTTTTCGAACTCACCCTGCATGACGCGCTCACTTTCAACCCGTCCACCATGGAGGGCGGCCCAAATGGCAGCCTGCGCATGGAGCTGGACCGCGAAACCAATCGGGAGCTGCAGGAAGCTCACGAAGCTATCAAATCTGTGCGCGCCCTGCAACGCCAGGACATGAGCTACGCGGACACCTGCGCCTTTGCGGGCGCCGTTGCCGTCGAGGTCACGGGCGGGCCTCGCATAGTACTGCAGCTGGGGCGCGACGATGCCAAGGATGCAGACCCGGTTTGGAAGGCCAACTTCTACAAGCCTGGTGCGAGTGCTGCAGAAATGAAAGAGGCGTTTGACGGGGCGGGGCTCAATGGCGCCCGGGATGTGGTCTTGTTCCATGGGGCAATTGGGTCGTTGAACGATATTGGTCAAAGTCGCGCGGAGAAGCTCAAGGCGTCGGCTATCGAGCAAGATGACGACGAGGATTCTGCGGAGGACCTTGGTGATGTCACGTATGGAAAGGTGCAACGCAAGAAGCGTGGACCTGTGCTCGTCTCGACAAATGTGTCGCAACTGACTCTTGGTGGCCAGAAATTCAGTAATGCTTATTTGAATGCTCTCATGAAAACAAAAGATCAATCCAAACTCACGCAGAGAGATCGTACTCTACTTGAAGATAAAGATGCGTTTGCGGAGATTCAAAAATATGCGGGCAACAATGGAAAGTTCTCAAACGATGTCGCTGACCTGTTCCAAAAGATATCATTGCTAGGAAGTTCATTCGAGTCCCTGAAGCTCGAAGACAAGTAGTATGCCACTGTAAACGATCACGCATCCTTGTCTCATAGTTAAGTTTACTACACATTGTGAAGCTTCAGAATTGTAATCCTGGAAAAATCGCAGACACATTATACAGGTGAATCTCTCAAACTTCAGACCCCTCTAGATACCGAAATTATCCAAAGTACGTTGTCATCACAAATCTGCACATGTTGAACTTCACGAGACACATGGTGGCGAATGAGAGGGCAACACCAACTATGGGGTAAAGAAACACCGTCGTGTGCTGCAAAAACGGAAGGACATCGTACCCTAGGAAAGTTAAATACAGGTAATAGCTAAATGCGATGGCGTAAGTTGCATTAGCGAGAATTGTGAAAACAACTCCTTCACGCATGAAGACGAGGAGGACAAAATACTGCAAGACGTATAAGATGATGAAGAATGGGAAGAAAGAGTTACAATGAACGTCAAACGCATAAAGCCATTCCACTTTTTGCTCTGTCGTATGGCTACCGGCATTTTCCACCAGAAGGTACTGATTCGCCAGGTACCATCCTAATGTGGCTGCCAGTACACCGACGAGCCCGAAATCGACCACGATAGAGTACATGATGCCCTTCAGAAAACCGCCGAAGCTTTTGTGGAACGCTACAGCATATCCGAGAGATGAAATTGCCATGAAGTAAACCATAATCGCCACAAATGCGGGATCTTCTCATTGGCATCGCATTTTTCCAACATGAGCTCCGCGATAAGAGTGTTAGACAAACCTGTACGACTCAAGGCCTCAACCTCAAGATTCAAGGAGCGCGCTTCATTTGCATGGATAGTATTGCGCGCGATGACGTACCATCTCGCGCCCACTGGTTTTTCGTTTGCTTGTGGTATTTTGTGGTCCGATATACTCGCGATGGTGCAACGCACAAATACAGCATCTGCCACAACGTATAGTCGATATCCATCTGTGGATATTGAAAGAGCCTTCGAACGTACTCCGGCATCTGTACAGAGCTGCCTCCAAGCTGTCAAAACCATTAGTACTCACGATACAATAGAAGACCGCGAACAATTATGGTCATATCGTGCAGTTTGTTGAGATAAGCCCAAAACATCATGAGAGAAGAAAGCCAGGTGGTCAGCAAATCATGACCAGAATGAGATCAGTCACGCATGACATTCGTTGTGTACGGCAAAACTCACAGAACCAGCGCCACTTTTCGACCCGTAGAGGGGCAAACTAATTCCTGACATGATAAATGGAAGCAGTCCGCAGCGAATGCAAAACCTCGCAACCCGGAGTGGTATAGGGAGCAAACCTCTCCGTTTGAGGGTTGCGAAAGTATAGTCCTCGCGTTCTCTCCTTCTCCTCTATGCTGGCAGGCATCCGCCAAAAAACAGTCGAATTGAAACTCAATCTGTGAAGCTAGCAGAAAACCGATGACGAAATTAGACCGACAACAAAGCAGATACGAGGTAATGAGAGGAAGAAAACCAAGCAAGAGCCTGACATACTTGATCGTGCGCCTGCCGCCCATGACGTGGTACCGGGACATGTGAACATGGTTCAAGTCATGCTTACACGACTCGTATGATGAACACGCGGGTACACTGCTGGGAGTGGTGGCAACTCGAAATATGCAACTCAATTTGTATATGATCCGTTTCAAATATTACGTTTTGGAAATCAAATTTATTTTTCTATTATTGTTCCCACGAGTCACTCAGACACACGTCTATTTAATGCCCTCGAGCAGAGTGCTACAGAAGTCTTTGGAGTGGTCCCACCGTCACCAAAACCCATTCCCCAAACTTCTAACCCCCGATTATTAGCCGTTTGCGCGATATGAAGGAACCCCACCGGGTAGGCACGCATCTAGAAGTACCAAAATTGTTCTAGTGTCTGTTCGAAACCCATGCCGGTGTGCACAAATCTTACCAATACGCCCACACATATTGCCTTTTCCGTAAACCTTTCAATAATAGCTGCGTATTCTCGTTGTGCTGACAGTTCCCACGAAGGACACGACTACATCGATTAACATTCGGAACTGCCAACCCCGTAGTGTAGGGGCTCAGTAATGCTGTCGCAGGTTGCACGCTCTTCTTCAATAAGTTGTACAAAGTGCTCATGGTGAGGTGGACGAAAGTTTTAGTTCTGGTGGTTTGGTAATACGTTTGAGACAAAAAGAAAACGGCAGATGTTTTCGAACCTGGGAAAAAGACCCTTTTTAACTTGTTGGGGGTATCGTCTCCTAAATAGTAGCGTCTAAGCTTGGATACTTTGTAACTCGGGGTGTGCAGCTATGAACCTGTTGAGAAACGAGTGCCAGTCCAAGGCTATGCGACATCCCTCCTGCCTTCAACGGGAGAGTCAAAGCTTCACCATATACGCCAAGACATATAGCAATCGATGGAGGAAACCTGGTCCATTGTTTAGGACCAATATTAGCCACCGAGTTCTCTAAACGAAATGAAGCGTGCTAAGTAAGCAAACTTCGATAATGTCGAAGACATCTGATACCTTGTATTGGGCCACTTAATATGGCCCTACAGGATGCATGGTGAGTACAAAAAGTATAGCGAAAGAGCGTACAATCGTATTGACGCTTTGAAAAATGATACATTGGAGACCGTTGTGCTCTCGCTGTAACACCATGCTGATCCGGTCACAAGCGGCAAGAGCGCTGCAAACATAGAGGCATCATTCTCAAGGTGTCTATTGTGAGCATATCGTAGAGGCTCATACTTCACACCCTTCCACGGTATGTGTAAGGGGGTTTTTCCGGCATGAAAGTACAGCAGTACATTCGCGTGGAGAGTTAGCGTCGGAGATGTAAGTAGACTAGAGAATGTGGATGGTTGCTCATCACAATACGGTACACGTTAACCATGACCAGCCAAATGAATCCTCTTTGCAGGCTAATAACGCGGAAACATTTATCGTGCACAATCAGATGTGTTTTCAAGTAGTTCGCAAGCACCTTCCATCCCGTCCTATCCCCAAACGCTAATCCCCTAATCCTTTAAAAAACCTCTATTTTCTCAATCCCTATTTCCCGAACCCCCTAACCCTAATCTAGTGGCCTCAAATACAGGGTTCACAAATGAACCCTCTAAAAGGGTTCACATCCAAAAAGAGGGTTCATTTTGCAGAATAATGTACCATTATCCATTTGTGCGCAGTGAGACTATCCCACTACCTCGGCTTAATCTGAATCTTACAGCAATTACACTGTAAGGGTTATAAGGGCGCTCGACTATAGTATCCTGAATTACAAAGTCTAACTGCAAATCTACCAACCGGCGAGCATACAGCTTCTCGACAGATGTTGATGGCCATCCGTCAGAGACCCTCACTGACAACAATCATCCAGCACTTGCATTGAAACTATGCCGGTGGGTAAAGAGGCTTTTCTTCAGGAACGCGTAGAAAAAACTACTCTTAATGGTACTGTACTATTCCAGGCATAGCGGGAAATGGTTTTCCTACGATAGTAATTCGGGCGAATACCTCTGTGGCGTACATGAAATACTATGTTTATAATGAAAACTACATTTGATACCAAGGGTAACGGTTCGAAGAAAGGAAAAGGTTCTCTCGGTTTGTGTGAATCCCTAACTAAAGGTAAACCGCAGCATTAAAAGGGAATTCGATAGGAACGAGCAGTATTACCAATCAGCCACGTCCAAGGCCCGAGCTAGCGAATGGGCTTGTACATAGAACTATTCCGGCACGCGGGTCCTGAGGACAACATCGGTTTCAGCATATATAATCGTCTGAATCTATTAAGTATCCGCACGCATGCGCAGAGTGTGGAGAACATCTGTGTTTCCATAAATAGGTGTGGGCATTCACTGGGTGCAGTAGGGTAATGAAAGCTCCACACATACTGCATTTGTTGGAATACCATCGCATGCCGACTTCCGTGGCATTCCAGAACCTGGAGTTCGTGTGGTATAGCAGTTTTTTGCATGGACACCGACTTCCACAGAAAACTTGTTCTGAGTTTATGTGCCCAGTGAATGTCATTATCTAATAATCATAACTCTTCGCCTAATAAAACATTCAGCTCGTACTCTGAGTTATGCAGTACAATGCAGTTTCAGCTTTCAGTTCACGTATCTCGTGGGCGCACGATACCCCGTAGCCTGTCTCATGCGGATAGGCTTACCCGAGACCGTTCATTTTATGGCCTGCACTCCAGTGAATTGTGTGGCACTGCCCTGGAGGGAAGTGCTAGCAAAAAATTCCTACCTCTTGCTCTAGAAACTTGAGCGGTGGGCTCGGTGATACTCACCTGCATTGGCTTACCCAAATATTCGGCGATATTATATGGCAAGAGAGAAATTAAAACTCTCCGTATCGGCTTCTGGGACAGTAGTGTAGCCATGCTGGACCATCAAACAGGACTGTCCTTCTCCTTGCGTAACGACGTCCGTGTTTCCGGAAATAGGTGGCGATGTCCACTGAGTGCATTGTGAGGTCTAGTAATACCCGTGTTTTACTATACATTTTCCAGTTCCGGGTCTAGTGATGCTAGACCTGGAACTACAAAATGTGTAGTAAACCACGGATATTACTAGATCTCGTACTGAACGCAGTGGACGTCCGGGTGCAGTAGTACTAGCTGATATACTCCGGGCTCTGAAAGTCCAGGATGCAGTTATACTACGCAGCGTACTGCGATGTGTCAAAGTCCATTCCTAGTTTTACTGCTCAACAACGGCACTTTTCGCCGTTCCGAATGCAGTTTTGCTGCATTCGGAACTGCGTTAAGTGGAGCTGCGCGGTATACTTCCTGAAGCTAAACCCAACGTTCACTGCGCTCTATGAACGTCCGGTCGCATTGTTCTACATTTCCATACTGCTACATGAATAACCCTTCTACAGTATTTGGACGGATCTACGTTTTCACCTTCATGACCTACCATCACCCGCACTTCCTTACCACCCTCCACCTCCAATAGCCCGCACTACCTGCATCGCATTGACCACCAAGTGCCTCGCCACTCTTGGCCGACGCCTTCCTTCCCACCCACCATCCCTTCCAGTTTGTATACCACACCTCACCATGACCCGCACTCCCTCACCCTCTCCACCTCCAACACCCCGTACTCCCAGCATAATATCGAATCCCGAACGCCTCGTCACTCTTGAACGACGCCACCCGTCGCGCCCGCCTTCCCTTCCAGTTTGTACACCACACTCAATCATCACCAGCATTGCCTCGACCTCTCCACCTCCAACAGCCCGCACTCCCCGTATCGCATCGCCCTCCATCTCGAACAGCCCGCACTTCCCGCATTTCGTCGCCCGCCCCACGTCTCGCGACTCTTCAATGACACCACCCATCCCGCCCACGACCCCTTCCAGCTTGCCAACCACATCACATCATGAGCCGCACTCCCTCACCCTCTCCACGTTCAACAGCCCGCACTCCCTCCATCGCATAGCACACCACACGCCTTGCCACTCTTCAACGACGACTCCCAACACGCCCAAACCCTTCGTGCCAGTACAAATACCGTTCCAAATAGGCGCTGTTTACCTGTGCACGCCGTCGCATCCCAAAAAAAAACCGTCGCCCATTACTTTCTGGTGACGGAAGGGTACCTTTACAGATTTGACGTGGTGGCGTCCCGTGTCGCTTCGGTTTAAATAGGGCCTGTGGCAAGGTCTTGCGTTCCACAGTGTCGCTGTCGTGCCTTGAAAATACCTTAGACCGTACGAAATTTCGAAAATCTTTCGATTAAAGATATTACGGTATCACTGCTTTTCGAATCCCACCTCTCGTTGTAGTATCTGTCAGCAAACGTATGATGTTCACTTATCTACACACCCAATAGCGTCCATGTGTGTCGAATAGCAGGCCCTGTCTTTCACCGGGACCACTCCCGCGTGCACGAGACCTGCAGTAGGTTTCATGAACGCGGGAGTGCTCGCGAGCGAACCAACCGTTTTGTACTCACTGAAAACAAGAAGGCAGCTCTAACCGTGGAAAACGTCCTACCTCTTCGTTCTCTCACTCCTCCCGCCACCCCTTCTCCTTGCAGCTATCCTTGCCAGCCCTCAATATGCGCTGCAAATTTCGTCACTGCGTGTACTCGTCTTCCGACGCGTACTCGTCTTCCGACGCGTACCCCCCTTCCAAAAACGAGCAACAGTGGCACTTCCAAACACACCGACCGGCAGAGCTCGTCCCTACTTCTCCGCAGGGCTCACCCGCCCCAGAACCTCCTGTCCGCTGCGATGATAACGTCCTTCCTGATGGGGTTTCGGCGCATCTGCTTCCCTTTCTGCCATTCCTGTGTCACCCTGATGCAGAACCGACCACAACTAAGACCGTCATCCTCATACAATCTATCACAGTTTCTCTTGGCGAAGTTGAGAGGACTGCCAGCCCGCGCACGGTTGATGAGATCACCTCTATGGCCATTGACAACAAAGAACACACAGAAACTGTATGGGTGGCCTAGGGTCTGTCTCTCTTCGGTATGCATGGCCCTGAGTCAATGCAACCTATCGAGTATGCCTTCGTTCGGTACATGGACTATATTCCACCAATCGGCGCTGTTGATGACACTGTGCAAGGCGTTTACTTGCGGTGGTCCACAGATGAGAACGTAAATCGCACAGAAATCCGGTCCCGCTCCCACAGATAAAGCGACGAGGGCGTCAAACTCCTGCTTGGCCCTGGTTTGGCCTGTGCAAGGCGTATGCTATCATTGGGACAGCTCACGTGGTGCGGTCAAATTTCCACACACCCCCTTTCAATCCTCAGCTCCACTGGCTCTACCATCGCTTCGTCATAAACGGGTTGTACAGAAACCCTGGTGCACGGCTAGTCCTACCGGAACTCTCCCCTCCAGCGGACACGCCGTTCTCTCCGCACTGGAACCAAACACACAAGAAAACTACAATCTGTTTACTGGCTTACCGATGTGCAAGTAAGGTTTCCCTCCTTCTCTCTCTTCTGTGCGTCGATAGTTACTCGTCCTCTGCTCCAACAACAACGCGCGGGGAATAATCCAGACTTGTGACCGCAGTCCGTCACAGGCGAGACGCGTAATTGCAAAGTTCAAACGGTCCCTCGCTTGAATCTGCAATTGCAACGTAGCAATCGAAGACACCGCCAAGCATACTGGAGATGTTGTCCGAAAACCACATCTTCCGTACCGCCACATAAAATTTGTTCTCTGAACCCACCTTCACGACGTTTGTGGGTACTCCAGCGGTGCCTGCTACCGAATCCGCGCCATCCTCTTCACCAGACCGTTCCGTCTTCTCATTCATGGACTCATACAACGCCCTCTCAACAGTAGAACCATACCGAAACATCTATTGCGGAACAATGTGGCATAAAACGCTACAAACGCTGCATAGTAATTGCATGGTTGTCAACGGCAGGTACTTGGAAAACATCATGCTGTAAGTGCGTTGGCGCTGGTAGCCACAGCCCTCAGGACGGTGCAGGAGCGATATCACTATTGTCAGCCAGGTGATCAGGCCTGCGAGTTGGATGATGGACCCGTACGCGGACGTCCCATTCTGTTGAGCACGGTGCCCTCGCAACTCGCAAAGGACATGTCTACCCAAAGCGTTTACGAACGGTACGTCACCCTCGTCAAAATCACACATCTCCTTCGGCACAGAGTACTCACCGTATGCTAGATCGTCGACCTTGCTGAGTTGCCACGATGAGAAGTCTGGAGCCCGTTGCTCCTCTTCTGAACCCGTCAGATTCACCCGCGCTTGAAGTGCCTGACATGAGCGCTCCGCCCGCTCGCTATCCGGTACAAATGTGGTCTTCCGTGACATCAAGAAGAAATACCCAGGGCATGGGAACAACTTGTCCCTAGCGTTTATCTTCCGGGCGCTCATCACATCAGAGATTGTCTGCCTCATCCATGCACGTAGACCAGAGTCTGTCGAAACAGCTTCCTCGCTCTCGCGGCGCGATTCAGCGTCCCAAAACAAGAATGAGCAGTTCCCGGTGCCAGGCTCTGCACGCACCATTCTAACCAGAGCCGTCGCCTCTTCGTATAAGGAGCGCGTATAATACTCCTTACGATTGACAAGAGCCATGGGTGGAATCGGCAAGACACCCTCCATGCCATCTATGGAAAATTCCCCGGCCACGCAACGCTCGCTCCGACCCGCCTAGTTCCGGATTGGAACAGAACTTGTTGGGTCCAGCTCAGCAGTTTCGGGATGTCACGGTTGTTGCATGTGCTTCTCGATGATCTTGGCAATACCAATGTACTTCGCCCCCACTTCTGTCATACGCTTGCAACTGTGACCATGTCCAGTTCCAGCAGGCGATGTGGCCTGCTGGGTGCCACCAGAAATCCCGTGAGCCACGCGTAGCCTCCCGCCCTCCTGCTTGACATTCCTGAATTCGGCTTGCAGTCACAGGAACTCGGAAAGCGTTACCTTAGTCGTCACGCGTACCTCAAGAACCTCTTGATCGGCCTGCCGTACCTTCTTTTTATAGTCCTTGACCCTTGTCTTCAGACCAGGAATTTATTTCTCCTGCGCCCTGACCTTGTTCGTCTGCGCAGCAAGCATCATTTGTCGCTCTTACATCTGCTCACGCGAGGTCGACTGTGAGGGAGCTACAGCGGAAGTGTCAACCCTTGTCCCGGACGGCATGAGCGGAGGTGGAGACGAAGAGTGTCTCACCCCCGATGCAGCAGGAGGACGCATGGTCCCACGATGAGTTTGCCCTGCTCAACGGCGGATGTGAGAACGTACAGGGGTGGCAATGCCGGGCGTGCAGATGCGCGGGGCGGATGCAAGTCTGGCCGGGACGATGAAGCTTGCTTTACCCAAGCTACAGTCAGATTGAATACACGCGCGATAAGGAGGCATCTGGTTGACAGCACGTCCTGGTGGAACTGCCCGTGGTATAGTGGCACCGTAAGTTGCGAGGGCAGTGGCACCATGGGCTTGTTCACATCCTGGAGCATATAGAGACGGCGACGGCGTTTTCTGGGGCCGCACAAACAACGTTAACCTGCTTGCCGGTTGAGGCTGAGTTGCATTAGCCTCGCGGTTCGGTGCATTCACAGCGACAGGTGCAGCCGGGGCACTGTCCTCCCCCTCCCACTGCTCGTTGGTGCGCTTGCGAGATCGTTGCATCGGAACGGCCCTTCTTGTCCCTATGGCCGGCGGAGCCCTTGATGCAGAGCTGCATCACAGGCAGGACAAGACAGACAGAAGCTCGGTGAGAGGAACAAGTTCGAAAACTACGTCGCAGTTGCTGTGAACTGAGCAGTATAAGTACCAGCTAGCAGCTACCACTGGTAGCGGGTCCCCTGTAAGTTCATGCGCATACAGAGAGAGCCTTCGGACGTTTGAAGTATCATACGCGTCAACTGCAGGACTGGAAGCACGGACTGAGGGCCCGCAAATGGGCATTCCAGAAAGTATCGAAAACTCAGATTAGGGGGTGGCACTAGTCACAGGAGCTGATATCTGCTCATTTGAGATTTCATGGGCATATATATGTTGTTTTCCAGATTCAATTTCGCACGTCTATCTGCTCATGTGTTTTCACATGTGTTGATTTGAGCCTCTGTCACTAGTGACACCCCACTAGTGTAAATTTTCAGTACTTCTCAAACCTCTTTCTCCTGCTATAGCGGCCCGAAATTCGCTCACTTTTCTGGGCGACCTTTCTTGCTGCTCAGCCCATATCTATCTCAGCTGGTATAGTGTGGCCTACTCGCCCGTAACTGGCTCTCAAACTGGCCTGTAGTGCATAAATTTGTTTATCTGTACGCTATTCGGGACGATCCTATGACGTACTTAGAAGCTGAACTTATCCCCACAGTTTGTTAACAACTCCTCGCCCCTCAAAATCTCGCGCGTCACACGGATTGTTACGGTGCTCAGTGAACTTAGAGCTACCTGCGAAAATTCCTCTCGATCGTCGAAAAACTCCGCGTTTGTATCTCGCGCTATAGAAGTATTTATATTTCGCTCCTTCTCATCCCCAGGCAATAACCGGGCGTCATTCACACACCCGACCACACAAATTTGTGCCGGTACAGTCTATGAGTTATGTCTCGGACCTTCACGGGACTCCTCCAGCCTTTCCACGGGAAGAGCTATCCGGTTGAAACGTTCTTCGTCTACCCCCACAATTCCACCTCCGGAGATCTTTGTCTCCTCCTGCGTGCGCTCATGCAAGTTTGCCCACAAGATCGTTCCATAGCAGGGGAGGGTCGTCTCTTCTTTTGCGAAGACCCGGTCCGCAAACACCCCGAGTCCTACACCTTCGTACTTCACCGTCGACGGACGCACCACCACACACCTCGCCATAGCTTCAACTGCCTGTAACGTTATCCGGTCTTACGTGTCCATCAGGGCGTGGTACTCCGCCGGCCAGTTGTCCACCGAGGCCTGCGAATAGCGCAGGGAAAGCATGGGATCCCTGGCGTAGTTCGCAATATACCGGACTACGTAGTCCGGTATTCATTGATACAGGGGACACCCAGCAGGAGCATCCGCAGGGCTGTTCCCCACCCTAGCAGACACATCCTTTTCATGACGGCCAAGTACCTTGTGGCAAGCTCAACAGCCGGCGGAGAGCCACCAATGTCGCACGCGGTGCTCACAACGTTTTCGCAAAACGCCTTGACCAAGCTCGGTCGAGCTTAACTGACGCAGTCGTCATCCTTGTCACACGCCACGAAACGGCGATATCCAAGAAGCTGTACGCAAGCTTTTGCAAACGCGCAAGTGCCACTGAACAAGTCCACCACAAGGTCCCTCGGTATGGAATACTGCTGTACTAGTTCGCTCATATGTTTGAGGTGCTTCTGCCCTGGTCGAAGTATAGTCATGGGACTCCCTTCGACAGCTCTTCTCACCACCTCTCCAGGCTCCGACCGCTCGATTCCGTCCATACAGTTGGCCCAGGCTGCCAGCGAAGACTGCACATACCCGTTGCTTTGGTAGTATACCCGGGCCAACTACACTTCAAGCGGCACATTTCTTCGCCAGAAGTGAACAGCCCATTGCGTGAGTGAGGCGTGGCCACATCCTTTTATATCCGAGTTCTGCGTGAAATGACCTCAAACTCGGACGTGGACCATCGGCTGGTCCTCCAAGGTAACCTCTAAATCCTTCTGCCGCCTCCCCTCGATGCACTGGTCCCGTGACCTCCGCTCGTCGTAAACGTCTCAGCTGTAACGCTTGAGGCGCGAAAGCTACATGCCGAATTGTAGACCACCGCTGGAAATGATTCCGTGGCCGTTTTTAGCAAGCAGTGCGTCGAATAATGGGATGGAGGCGTCCATGTCCTTTTCGGTGAAGACATCATGGGCAGAGTTGTCCGCACCCCGCTCGCTTCTTGTGTTGAACGAAGGGTCCGTCACCAGCAGCTGAACATTACCCTCCAGGCACTCACCCGAGTCGTCAGCGTGATTATTGAGGAGGTCGTGGAAAGTGCAGCCGTGGACACGGCAGTCCGACTTCATCCCGCCGAGCAGCTCAGCGAGAAGGTCGGTCGATGGATTCTCCTCGGGGAGCGAATCTTCCGACACCTCCTCCTGCGGTGGAGACGGTCTAATATGGCTGGCCGGTTCTGGTGCTTTACGAAGGGAGTCATTCGGCTTCGGTACTAATGGGTTGAGAGTCGACCGAAAAGCCTGACTAGCTTGCGCTGTACGAATGTGTGCCACCACATCCCCCAACTCGTTTCCGCTCTCCTTCAGTTCCCAATCCATCTCCTCTTTCAGCCGGGAAGACAAAGAACGAGGAGGCTGTGCGGATGGTCACACACCGTAGTGCTCGACAGTGTCACCGCCCGACGACGACGCGGTCTTGTGTCTTCCGAATCGGCATCCGACAGCTCTGAGCTCACCTCGATACCCTTCGAACAGGTACGATCATCTTCACGCATTTCACGCTGAAGCCCCAAGGCCTCCCGCGTATCCCCGCTCAAGTCGGCAAAGACCCTTGGCCAGTGGTCATCGCGCGACTCAAAGCGGTCCACATATGGCCAGTTGCTGCGGCGCTTGACATTGTACAAAGTTTCGTTTGTATCGGTGGCTTGCAAGCTCGACAGGAACAGACTGGTGACTGCCCGCATTGTGGCATCTTTCCCCGCACTTCGGCCCCCAGCTACCATACTGCTCGTACTTTCCTCCAGACTTGCCCCCCCATTCCCTTCCAGCGTGCCCTCCACAGTGATGGCCGCAAAGCCATCAGCGCGTGACTGCAAAGCCACAAAGCGCCGAACACGAGAACAAAACAGATGGTAGGGTCCCACTAACACCTTGCACTCCGCAAATCCCACTGCCCTCGCTAGCTTCGTCCACGCAAGAGTTAGCAGTTACACAGCAAACGCAAGATGATTTTCGGTTTTATTCTTCTTCATCAAAGCGAATACACATTTGCTGCCGCGCCTCGAGTGGCGTACGTTAATCACATTGAAGAACATCGGAACCTCGAAGGTTCTGGGGCGGCCAAAAAAAAAGGTTCTTGGCAAAGCTACTTCCCGAACCTTGCTGACCGTAGAGCGAATAAGCTTGGTGCGAACAGTAAGGGACACCCCACAGTTCTCCTCCCTTAGGGCCACATCCACCATCTCCCCCGTCCTGTTGTCTTTTCGGATCGTCAACACGATTGACAGTGCTGTGCGCACTACCTGCTTCACCTGCTCGCTGCCCAGCTCGCGAAAGACCGGGTCGTCGCTCTCGATAGAAGTGCGGAAGTCGCCGCCAGGTTTGTGCTCCTTGCTCTTCACTGTGGCAATCTCCTTGATCTTCATTGAGGCCTCGTCGTCTGCTGCGATGAAAAAGTGCAGGAAGGCAGATATCTGGATTTTCATGAGATCGAACTTCGTGCTCACCTCAGATGCGGACAGAATGGCAATGAAGGCAGGCAAGCACACGCCAGCTGCCCCGGCCCGGCTGAGTTCAGTCGGCGTGATGGTTGCAGTGCGGTGAGGAACGAAGGAGGGCAAGAAGCCCAGGAATGATGGGGAGGCAAGGGGGGAGGAGCAGAGCGTCGCAAGCGAAGCAAGGAGAATCACGTGGATTGAAGTACGGGGAGAAGAGACGAGGACGAAGCAAGGAAAGCCGAGAGGACCGCCTCGATATACAGGTATCGCAAGGTTGTGAGATGTCGTGCAGCGGGAGTAGGTGTGTGCTATTTGTATTGCGGACAGGGAGGGCAGCGGCTAGGAACACGACACACTCCCACACGCTCACAGTTCTGTTACATAACAGCAGTTTCGAGCAGTGGCGCCCCCTTCACGAAACTCGGAAAAATAAGTAGATCATTTAGGGTGCCGTGGGGGTGTCACTAGTGACATGGGCTTAGATCTACTCATCTGAAAACACATGAGCCGATGGATGTGCGAAAGTTAATCCGAAAATTATATCCACCTGTCCATGTATCTTCACATGTGCCGATCTCAGCCCCTGTTACAGGTGAGACCCCACCGATCTTATAAATTACATACTTTTGAAATGTGAAATGCAGCAAGTGTGGTTTGGTCACAATTGCTTCTTTCTGAACACGACGATAAATGCCACCAACCATGCCCGTTTAATCTCACGTTGCCCTCGAGTTCTCACTCCTCCTGCGCTACCAATTTCTTCTCTCAGTCTTTCCATTCCCTACTGTCCCCAGTCCACCCTCCCCCGCACACGGATCGGTTCCCATCTTCTCCACCTTGCCATTATAAAATCCCTCCTCCTTCATTCCCATTGTTGATCCTTTCTCGCAAGGAGCATACTTCTGAACTGACCAATAAACTTCCAATCACGACCACCACCCGCGACTCGCTCACGATAGTATCCGATCCACAGCCTGGGGTACAGTAGGAGGCGGAGTCGAAGCTAGCGGCCACGGGGAAGGAGATCCCGGTCGAAGCGAGCGTGCAGCCCTTCCCATCGGATTCGCCACCACGCAAACGTCTGCGCCGGGACGCCTCAGGTCAGGCGAGCCAATCGTCCGACAGCTCTATAGCACCAGAGAGCTCGGACGGTGAGTACTCCGATGTGATTGCCGTGGAGGTTGGCGAGTAGCCGGTGTCGTGTCAAGACTTTCTCCGATGCCGACTACGAGTCCACCGAGGCCCCCGTATGTACTATGCAGACCATACAGCCGCAGATTGTTCGTCGCGAAAGCACGGACGCCACCATCGACGGCATCCAGGCCAGTATGGTTGAGCGCGGCGACAAGTACGGCCCTCGCGTCATGTCGGTCAGAGTGCGACGGTGCGACTATCCCTCGCTGATGGGTACCGCTAACGCGAACATCAAGGACCGCGAGGTGCTAGGAAAAGGTCTGAAGTGTGCTTTGGTGTATAGTCTTCATCTCTGCCACGCTGTCCTTAGCCTGGAAGAGGAAAAGGATGGCACCGGACGCGCCCGCGAGCGCCTCCGTGTGCGTCTTGTACGCCATAAGGATGGGCGGGACATGACGGATACGGGAATCATGGCCGATGCGTCCCAGCAAAACAACTTAGACGGACTCGTCCATATTGACAACTCGATCTTCCACTACCTCATGACTGTCATCCGCTTCATGCAGGCTCTCGCCGTGAAGAACGATATGGACCCACCGGCCTTGGGTGAAGAGGGAACGAGGGAAGCAATGAACAAGGCCATTCTGCTGCCAGCATCCGGGCTGTATGCCTACCGCCGCTATGTAGGCGTCGCGAGGATTTTCCTCTGAGACTCAGACCTCTTGACCGTGCTGAGCTACCTGACCTTCGGCATCTTCTCCTCTACAAAGCTTGGCATCACTCACCATCATGACCAGCTTCTTCGGTCGGATAGCCCTCGATTCGTAGCTCTGTTCATGACTTCCGCGTCACGGTTCAGCAACAACGCGGACCGCAACGGAAAGTTTGAATCTGAAGTTTTCTACGCATGCGCGCACACGCTTTTCCAATTCCACCTCGACCTGTTTGAAAATTATGGCAAGGCGAAGGGGCTGAGATATGACGACTTTCCGGGGCCTGAGATTGCTCAATCGAAAATCCTGAGAATTTCGGATGAAAAGCTCTACCTGATCCAGATATGCCTCTTCTCCAAGAGAGACAACGACTCCGTAGAAGATGTGCAGAAGCACAGAAAGGCCTGCGCTGCGCACTTCGCGCTAAAGTAACTGAGCACTTTGCTCCGGAGCCCAGCAAGCACACCGCACCGGCTCGCGTGACGTCAACAGCTGCTGTGCCTTCTACACGCAGCCCTGCCCGGCGTGCTCTTGCACCCTACACGAATGCACTCGAGCCTGCGGCTCGTGCGCGGAAGACCCCATGAGTGCTGCCGGCGACAAAAGCGCCTTGCAGGCAGAGAACGGCTGCACCCTCCTCATGATCAACGTCTCCACTCGTGGAGTTTGTGCAGTCGGGGAAGTCTAGAGAAGTAAAAAGGGCAGTGGGACATTCGAGACGAGAGGTCGCCGAGAAGATGAAGGCGACCCAGGAGGTCACGGGCCAAAGTGAAGGTGCCCCGCAGATGCTGGACGACGAGGTTCGGAGCCAGCTGCCGGTTGGCACGGCGGAGGAGACCCTGGTGTCTGAAAACACACCCGACACTCGGGAAAATCTGAAACACGTCGGCCCTCCATATCACGAAGAAAAGAAGTTGGGGGTGTGGATGGCGAAAGACCTGCACCCCATGCTCAGGCTGCTTCATATCCACATATCCATTGAGCACCGGGCACACTTGTACCTCTCCAACAAGGGCTTCGTAGCCATGCATCGGCTTCAGTTCTCCACGGGAATTTACGTTTACTTAACCGAGCTGGAGGGTATCGATGTGGTTCCGGACATCTGGAAGCCCAACCGGCCTCCGACACACTTCTGCAGGAACGTAGCGGGCGGAGATGATGATTATGGCAAAGGATATGCCTACCTTGAGAGGCGACAAGGTGAGCTTCGTCACCTCGGCTACACGTGCCTTGACAATTTCGCGGACTCCAGCGCATTCCGCGCGGAAGCCTCCAGCCCCTAATGCCGACGCCCAGGTGGAAGCTTTCCCCCGTTGAAAAGCTGTTTTCGTCCATTGCGAGCACATTCGACGGGGAGAATGCACTGGGACAGAGGCCGAAAGAGACATGGTGGAACCCGATTGTGAACGAGGGGGAAGATGAGGAGGACCCAGCAAACCGCGAGCTGCGAATCGCCCTCTACTCCAGTCCACGGATCCTGGTGATGGAAACTTGCGAACGGAGGCGGGATTGGATGGGTTTTTTGCGAAGACGTGCGCAGCTGGACAGGTGGGTCGATCGGCTTGCTGCCTATGTCGGTCTGAGGAAGATATCTGGGAAGAAGCTGTTGACGCCTAAGAATGAGGGCCGCTTTTTGGCTACTGGGAAGGACTGCCGGCGGCATGCACTGCATGATGACTTTGACGAGTCATCGCAAGCGGAGACGCTGGGCTTTTTCTGCAATCGTGAGCGGGGCAGTGAGCTTCCCGTTGTGGGAGTGTGACTATTCAGACGCGTTTGAATACGGGGAGGAGAGCGAGCAGGTAACCGCGGCGGCATTGTTTAAGATGGTCAAGATCATTGTGTCGCCCTAATGCGTGTGTGTTTTTGGGCATGGGCATCCCACGCACGCCGGGGCTGGATGTAAGGACCGCATTGCGGATGATTTGACGGTACGGTACCACGTGTACTTTATGCCCGAAGGGAACGTTCTGCCGGGCGAGGTGTTCTACCCACTCAGAGGGCTAGCGCAGTTCCCGGCCAGTGAGATGGCCCGTGTTAGTCGTAGGAGTGATGAAAGAGGTGAGGAGCCGGACAGTGGAGACAATGTGGAGGTGGTTAGGTTTCCAGACTTGGACGCGGACGAGAGTAGTAGGGCAGAGGGGGCCAGTACAAGAGATGATGGTTTGGACTGCAATGAGTCCGAGGATTAAATTACAGTTCCGACCAGTAGTGAGGAATATTGCGTACCTACACGACGAAGAGGCTCAGTAGCGTGAAGTAAAGCAAATTTAAACACTACATGCCAGTTCGAGAACTAGTTCCAGGCGAACAGACCACACTATCGCAGCTGAGACAGACTTGGATTCAGCCGCAAAAAACGTCGCCCAAAAAAGTGGGCGATTTTGGGGCTGCTATAGCAGCAAAAGGAGGTTTGAGAAGAATTGAAAATTTAGACTAGGGTGGTGTCAATAGTGACAGCGGCTGAGATCTACACATGTGAGAAGATATGAGTAGATGTATGTGCGAAATTGAATCTGAAATACAACGTCCTTCTGCCCATGTATTTTCACATGTGCAGATCTTAGCCCCTGTCACTAGTGACACCGCACTGATCTTACAAACTACATACTTTTCAACGCCTTTACATACACGTTTACACCCTCTCTCCGAAGTCGACTCGAGATCCAGTTTGTTTCTACGCTTCGTGTGATACGTGTAAGACCTGTTTGAAACAAGAAGCGTGTGCCTCCCGTTCTGCATGGGTCGACGGTAGCAGGGCTACGACAAGGGTGTGTTGACATGTAAGCATCTGTAATCCCCACATAATTCGAATGATAGGTGCCCGTAGAGCGTAGGACGAAAGTTGTTTCGTATGATAGGATGCCGACTCGACTGCAGGCGTCAGCCTTGCGCTGTGGTTGGCAACATTTTGGCCCAAACCACGCTGTGCTAGACGGATGAATACATGCGCACATCGTTAGGCTGCGCAGGGTCGATGCACCAAGCAGGCTCTACTACACGAACACATTGCAAAGGATAGAGCCGCTACGTTTGAGCCCTGCGTTGCAGGTAAACGTCTTATGTTCAACACGCATTAACCTGACGCTGTCCAGCAGCACTGACGCGATCTGCCATGCATTACGCGGCTTACGAATCGGTCCGTCTTTGCGTTTCCCGTTGTGTACTATACTGTCCGAGAAATCAGCGCAGAGTTGTACAAATCATCCCTTGCCATATAGCGTTGGCAAGATTCTGGGTAAGCCAGTGCAGCCGAACATCACCGAGCATAATGCTCAGTTTCCTACAGCCGCAGATGGCCGATCTTCCGAGTAGCAGCCATCCGTGCAGTAGCGCAAAATCCGTCGGAACGCAATTAAGAGTATGAAGGGTCGAAGGTATGGTTATCCACGTGAGGTAGTCTATAGGTCATCATGTGACAGTGAGATACGTAAGGTGAGATGAGGAACTGCAGTCTACCGCGAACTTCGCAAAACGAGCCGGATGTTTTACTAGAAAATGAACTGTGGGGAGTGGATGCGGGCGTTCACTGGATAGGGCAGTTCAAAAAAAATCGGAAGCCCGTGCCCATGCGAAAAACCGCCGTACTATACGAACTCCACGTTTTGGAATGCCGCGGAAGTCAGCATTCAATTGCGTTCCAAAATGTACAGTACGTGTGTAATGTTAAAAAGGCTAATGCACCCGGTGGACGTCCGCATACATTCCCAGAAACACAGACGAGTGGAGGCGATACCTGCATCACGGACCTATGTTCACGGTTATTACAGACCGATAGGCTTTGAAGTGGCTACTCCCATTAAAAGAGCCACGATGATGATTAGCAAGATCGATGTCGGACATTCAGGGATACAATTTTGAGGTGACATACGCACCCGGAGAATATCTATAAGTTTGTAGATACGATGAACACGGACACCAAGATGGATAAGTGCTGTGCCCGATGCCAATAAACAATCCAATTGATTGAAGAAAATAGGAATTCGTTTCAAGGAAAGGAAGACTTGCGACAAAGTCAAGAGCAAGAACTTGGGCATTTAAGCAAATTTATCGGAGAGAAGAGCAGATAAATTCTCGTCGAGGACAAATTTGCTGTGTACAACGGTGTTTGAAAAAATGAGAATTGTCATACCCAGACAAAAAGTAGATTGAGTTCTGTGGTACGGTGACGGTTTGAAGAATGTACGGCACTGCGGTGTTTTCAACACGTCACGATGATCGCAGGAGCTTTTTTGGTGACAAGAGTTGAAAGTAGATGTCACAACAAAGGTCCATACATAAGTACAGTGCGCTTTTCAAAGAATCGCACAACCTGGTCATTAGGGGGCGATGAAGACATGGCATCTCCTTCGTCGTTTTTAGGTTGCAGCAATCGACATAGCTGCTTTGTCGCCGAAAAGCGCACGGGAAAACATGAGGGTGGCTGTTATGGGAGATTTATTCATTCTCTACGTATAGGCCGTCGCCATTCAAGATAAGGAGGCGAAAACGCTCGCAAAGGAGATTCTGGACGAGTGAATTCTACGTTTTTGACCCCACAAAAGACTTCTCACCGATCGAGCAAAATCCTTTCAACGGAGTTAGATACATAACCTTTGCGACTTGGTTGGCCCAGAAAAAAAAAACTCCAGTCCATATCATCCCCAGACTGATGGATTTATCGAAACGTTTAACAGAACACTTTTCAAGGAAGTGCGAGCATTCGTTTCTGCATATCAGACGGATCAGGATGAGCACGTTTCAATGACTTGCTTCAGACATAACGCCTCTGTGAATGAGGCTACCAGGATTACCCCTTATAGAGCCGTATTCGGGGCGGACGCGTTTGATTTTGATGTTGAACTTGGACGACGCGTCAGGCTGGATGATGAGTCAATGGGTTCTGAAAATCTTGCACCAAAGTTGGCCAAGACGTATTGCAAACTACTTCAAGCGGGGACATCTGCTCGACTGAATGCCGCAAAGCAATCGAATAGAAATTCAACTTACGTAGAGTTTAAAGGAGGGGATAGAGTTGTCATATACCATCCTCAACTGAACAAGGAGCAGGGTCGGAAGCTGAACACTCCATAGCTCGGATCATATAGGGTCTGTTGCATGCGTCGCTTGTTCTATGTAGTTAGCAGTACGAGCTGACACAAGAGGTTGTTATGTTAACCCTCTCGTAATCCTAGAAGTAGATTATTTGAGATACTGTAGTCGGTCACCTACACTACGTGTGGGCATGCGCGTATCGTTTTTCATGG
>JAUKWC010119261.1:0-22800 GCA_032356245.1 Endocladia muricata
AATTGTTGATGGCTACACGCCCGTTCCAGAAACTCGCACTTTCTGTCAGATTTGATGGGCATGGGGCAAAGTTGCCTGTTTTGCGACAAAATTATATAACCCGTGACTGTCTTCTCCCACTGGGAGGATTAAGGTGGGGCAAAAACAGTGCCAAAGAGCTACTTGTACCATATCCCACCAAATCTGACAGAACCTGTAAATTCGACCCCAAACTAAAATTTACGCGGTTGGCTAGTCAAGAGTGTCCAACCTGCGGCCATTCAATAAAACCTGAAAGTTACGAATGTGTCATTTCCGCAGGCCGTTAGCGGGAATCCACTCTTATTCAATGAGTATAGATGCCCCGTATAGAACATCCGGGCATGACACCGGATAAACTTTTGGCTTTTATTGACTGGCTGCTCCTGAGCGACATTGCGCCCAAACGAAAATTGCACATATAATCTGGATTATATTAGGGACGATAGATGGATAGTAAAAGTATAACCCTTGTTTCTGGCCTGCCGCGATCGGGGACGTCGATGATGATGAAGATGCTAGAGGCTGGTGGTCTGCCCGTGTTGATCGACGGCTTGCGTACGGCGGATCATGACAATCCCAGAGGGTATTATGAATTTGAACGGGTAAAGCAACTCCCAAACGGTGACAATGCATGGTTGCCCGACGCACAAGGCAAAGTGGTAAAAATTATCTCGGCGTTACTAACGCACCTGCCTGTGACGTATACCTATCGCGTCATTTTTATGCAGCGACGTTTAGAAGAGATTCTGCGCTCGCAACAGAAAATGTTGGTGAACCGCGACGAAGCGACTGATCAAGTGAGCGATGACGAATTAACCTTCTTTTTTCAAAAACATCTGCTTCAAACAGAATCGTGGCTGCTACAGCAGCCCAACGTCAGCCTGCACTATGTAGATTACAACCAGATGCTCCTTGAACCAACTGACTTTATCCCGCAGATCAACGAATTTCTTGGCAATAGCCTTGACGAAAACGCCATGCTACAAGTCGTGGATCCCGATCTTTATCGCAACCGTGTTTAATCATAACCGTGTTTAATCATAACCCTATTTAACCGCAACTGTGTTTAATCTTAATCGTGTGCAGAACCTACTCGCCCCACGTTTGGCGCAGCACGCGAATCCAATTTTCGTGTGCAATCTTGCGCAGATCCGCATCGTTAAAGCCATGATCTTCCAACGACTTCATTAGCTTTGGCAACCCTTCAGCGTTGCGCAAATCGTGGGGCATGATTGCGCCGTCAAAATCCGAGCCAAGCGCAACGTGCTCCACACCGATGCGCTCCGCCATATATGCGGCATGGCGTGCAATCTCGCTCAACGACGTTATTTGGTTTGACTTCCCGTCCGTACGCAGAAAGCCGATATGATAGTTGACCCCAACGACCCCGTTTGTGGCCTTGATCGCGTCAAGCTGCTTATCGGTTAAATTACGCGGGCAGGGGCTAAGCGCATGGGCACAAGAATGGGTGGCAACCAGCGGTGCATCGCTCAGTGCCTCTACATCCCAAAAACCTTTTTCGTTGAGATGAGAGAGATCGATCATCACACGCAGACTGTTGCACTCCTTTACCAAATCACGCCCCGCGTCCGTTAGCCCTGGGCCAATGTCTGGATCGCCTGGAAATTTGAACGGCACGCCATAGCCAAATGCGTTGGGTCGGCTCCATACGGGACCAAGCGAGCGTAGACCCATTGCGTAAAAAACATGCAGCGAATCGAAGTCAGTTCCGATGGATTCTGCACCCTCAATGTGCAGCAGCATGGCAAAGACTTCGTTGCGCAGACACTGCTCTAATTCGCTTGCCGTACGCACGATTTTTACCCGCCCATCCGAACGCGCCTCAACACTCAGCAGTTCCGCAGCTGTCTGAACAGTCCACTGGAGCGCATCTGCATAGGCGGGCGGGAGCGGCATCTTTACGTCATACGCACCGTTGTTATCGGTTTTTTCGCCGGGCATACTGTCCATACGCTGCGCTGAACGAGTGTACATGGCAAAGAAGCCACCACCAAGTCCGCCCGCCTGCGCCCGCGGCAGATCAACGTGACCATGATCCGCATGAGCGAAGAAGTCGCGCCGTTTTTTTGGCTCTTTGGCACATAGTTCCAGAACTGTATCGTTGTGTCCATCGAAGATAAGTGGGTATTTTTTTGCACACATAGGTTTGTTACTCTCTTTTACGATTTTAAGCAGGGTTTAGGCTGTCTTCCAAAATCCTACATAGTTGCCTTTATTTTTTGAATCACGGCGCAATTTTTGGCTTCTTGGGATCTCGTATATTCGACGATGGTCAGCACGACCACGCGAGATCCTGTTGATTCAAATTTTCTTGGCTACATGTGTTACTTTAGGAAAACCGCATTTTTAGTTATACTTAGCTTTATCTTTACTTCCCTTGTTTTTTTATTTGTCCAAAAGTAGATGGCTTCTCAGTATCTATTAGGACACTTGGGTAGGGACGATCTATCGTTTCCTACTGTACTGCACAGCAGCACAAAGTTACATTTTTGCGTTAAATCATGCAACGTGGAAAAATGTTAGTCTATTTATGGCACTGCTCGGTACAAATAGTGTTGATCAAGATAGTATTAATCGAGATTTTACTCCGAAAGGGTAGCAGAATTTCTATAATCCACAAGCGCACACCTAAATTTAAAGGCTGAGATTCATGAACAACGCGGTTGATTTATCCATTATAATTGTTACATATAATGCACCTGCTATTGCAAATGAGTGTGTAAATTCATTTTTGCAGGCTATTTCACAGGACACTACTTACAATTATGAAATCATAGTCGTTGACAATTCCGAGAATTACAACGTGGTGAATTTATTAAAGAATAAAGGACCTCTTGTAACCCTCATCAAAAATCCTCGCAATGAAGGATATGCCAAAGCCAGCAATATTGGGTATGCGCAGAGTCGGGGTGAGTTCATTCTCTTTTCAAATCCTGATATCGTGATTAACGATCAGACGCTACCCAACTTAGTGGACTATCTGCGAAAGAGCGACGAGAGCATTGGTGCCTGCGCGCCGCTTATCTATTTGATGGGGGGGGATGCAGAAGAGCGGGATCTTTCGTCGCACAAAGGATCACCCACTTTTTGGAATACGTTTACTCATTATTCTGGTCTGTCGCAACTTTGTCAATCATCCAAACGCCTATCAAGTATTTTTGGCCGATACTATTTACTCCATAGAGATTTTTCGATAGAGCATGAAGTCGAGTCGATCACGGGTGGTTTCTTCGCCGTCAAAAGAGAGACATTCGAAGAAGTTGGTCAATGGGATGAAGATTACTTTTTGTATGGGGAAGATGTTGAGCTTTCGTATCAAATTCGAAAGCTTGGATACAAAATCATGTTCATTCCCGATGCAACGGCAAAACATTATCAGGGTGCAACAACGGGCTTATTTAAGTTTGGCCAAACAGAAATCCACGTGGACAGGAATACGGTCAAACGCTCGCGCAAAGAATTTTACGCAGCAATGAAGAAATTCTTTGATAAGAATTTTCAGAGAAAACGACATAAAGCAGTGCGCCCGTTTATCTTTGCAGGCATTACGGTGCGCGAAAATTTTGACACCCTTTCTGAGAAATATAGTGACTTTCGCGCAGCGAATAAGCAGCGTTTTACGCTCTCGCCATTAGGGCTGTCTGCCCGCCCCCGCCCAACCAATCGACACTATATCGAATAGTTTATAGACGGTGACGGGAAGCGTTCTATCTGATTTTACTCCTCTACCCAGAGCTGTACCAGCTTTATACAAACATCCGCAGCTTTATCCATATCCCCCACGCTTACCCATTCTAGTGGGCCATGGATATTCTGCATTCCGGTAAAAATATTGGGTGTGGGCACGCCCATTTGCGTCAAGCCAGATCCATCGGTCCCGCCGCGGATCGGCTCGCTAAATGGCGTCAGCCCAACCGCTTGGATAGCCTTCGCGGCTAAGTCAACCGGACTCATATCCTTCTCTAGCCAGTAGCGCATATTGCGATATTGGGGCGTAATCTCGCAGTAGATCTGCGCTCGCGGTTCTGTAGACTGCACCGAATCGCACATCGCCTGCACCCGATCCCCGTGTGACGTCAACCCATCAAGTTCAAAATCACGTAGAATAAAATGTGCCTCGGCTTCGGCGGCGGTTCCACCGGCCTGATAGACGTGGATAAACCCTTCGCGCTCGGCGGTGGTTTCGGGCGTGAGCGTATCTTGAGGCAGCCCATCGATAATTTTTGCCAGTAGATTGAGCGCGTTGACCATCTCTCCTTTGGCCGTTCCTGGGTGTGTCGAAACGCCGGTGACTTTGACATAGGCTTTGTCGGCAGAGAACGTTTCGTAGATGATTTCACCGGCGTTGGCCCCATCTAACGTGTAGGCCACATCTGCTTTTAGATCGTCTAATGTTAAGTGTGTAACGCCGCGCCCGATCTCTTCATCTGCCGTAAAGCAGATGCGAATATCGCCATGTGGAATGGTGGGATCTTCGAGCAACTCTTGCGCCATCGCCATAATAATGGCAACGCCAGCCTTATCATCTGCGCCAAGCAGCGTCGTGCCGCTAGCGGTGATAATCTCTTCGCCAATGTGGTTTTTTAATTCGGGGATGGCGTCAGGCGCAAGCACTTTTGTCGGGTCATCGGGCAGAACAATGGGCTCTCCATTGTAGTTGCTGTGCAGGATCGGCTTGACGCCGGTGCCGTTGTATGCCGGGGCTGTATCTACATGCGCCAAAAATGCCACGGTTGGAATTTTTTTGTTCTGGACGGTCGCTGGAATAGAGGCAAAGAGGCAGCCATAATCGCTTAAAAAGATGTCACTTGCCCCCATCTCTTCTAGTTCGGTTTGCAACACGCGCTGCAAATCGAGCTGCTTGGCCGTGCTAGGAATTTCGGCAGAGGACTCGTCGCTTTGGGTGTCAATTTGAACATAATATAGAAAGCGGTCGCGCATTCGATCGATTGAGCTTGTTTTCATTAAAATCTCGCTTATAAAGAGTCTAGAATATCTAAAAAATGGTCAGGAGTCTGGATGGTCAGGATCCAGATCAACAGTAATTTTCTGTCGATAAGTTTAATGCCTTCGTGCTGGGCTATCGTCTGCGCAGACTCTGTAAAGCTTGAGTTGGTGATCAGTAACGCAACATCTACATGCATACGCTTTTTTTGAGCCGCAAACGCTTCAACTGTGATCGCACCAATTGCTTTGTTTGTTGGATAATATTTACAGTCGGCTAGGTATTCGAGCTTCTTATCAAGCTTGAGCCGCGAGGCTAGAATATCGGGGCCAACCTCTTCGTTTTCAGCATATTCGTGCAGCGTAAACATGGATCTGCGCAGCAGAAAGACGATTAACTGTTTAAGCTGTTTTCCGTTTAGTCGATTCAGCGCCTCTGTGTCCTGCCGAAAAATTCTCACAAATTCTGCAATATTGACAAATTCATCTGGCTCTATCTGCGTTAATTTTGGCTCATCGAACGCGGCTTCATCGAGCGATACTTTATTTAGTTCCGCATTGGTAAAATCACATCTGCTAATGGTTGCCTGATCAAAGACAGCACCATAGAGCCTTGCCGTGTTGAAGGTGCAATTTTTAATCGAAGCACCGCCAAAATTCGTAAAGCTTAAGTCCGATGCGCTAAAGTTAACCTGATCTATCGTTAGCCCATTTAGGTTTGCTACTTGCAGATCCAACTGCTGTAGGTCAACGCCCGCAAGATTGGGTGTCCAGTTGGGGTTGAGATCTCGGAAGGCGTTCCACTCTTCTATCTTCTCTTCCTTTAATAGATCCACAGCGTTACTGTAACCATAGATGTTGCTCTCTAAACTTTTGCTCGCCAACAGTGCGCCTATCACAACGCCCACTATTGCCGCCGCAACGCCTAACACAATTGATAAAGAGATCATAGCTCAACGGACTCCTGTAAATCATTGACTAAGAAATAAAGAGCCACGCCAACCGAAATTCCAGCTAACAAACAGCCGATAACATTTAATACGATAATGCCTGTGCCTATCCTGTTGCTCTCCTCCAAAATCCTTGCGCACTGACCATTAATCACGGTTGTCAATAGCCAGATCATCATCGTTAGCACAAGTGCATAAAGATACCGCGTGTCGAAACCGACGCTCTGCGCAGAAGTTAAATTTATTTTCACTTCATAGCTTGATGATTTTCGACTGATGCTGCGACGGCTTTTTTCTAAACTCTTTGTATCTTGCAAAAGAGACAGAGCAAACAGAATTCCAGTTGACCATAGCGAAAGTTCCGGCGCAAAATTTGGTAAGATTTTGGCTTGCCCAAAGCCAATTAATTGAATTGACCCACCCGCGATAAACGTCAATAGGGTAACGAGTAGCGGTCCCCAGATTTTGTGCTGAAATTGCTTGTTCACACTTTTAATCGGACGAACCATTTTAGAAAATTGTTTAGATATAGAATTCATTTTATTGCTCTGCTTCCTCTTCTACTCTCCTACTCTCCTACCTCTTCTACAAAATCTAGCGCAACAGGATCTATTTATCAGGGTCCTAGTTATCATCGAAGCCTAGGGGTACTGTCACGCCGCAAGTGTGACCTACAAATGTCATCAACTACATCGATGGCGCGTATATTCGACTGTATGAGATCCTGTTGACCCGTGTTGGCCTATATCATTACTTCAATCAAGCGCGGCCCCGATTCATTTAGATCACGCGGGAACTGACGATTGAACTCTTCTGCGGTGCGTACGCGCGTAGCGGGAACGCCCATGCCTTCGGCAATTTTTACCCAATTAATTTCGGGGTCGCCTAGATCGAGCATGGCTTCGGCCTTGGGGCCAATCGCTTCTGCACCCACATTTTTCAACTCGCCCTGCAAAATAGCATATGAGCTATTGTTGAAGAGTACCGTGGTGACATCAAGCCTTTCGCGCGCCATCGTCCACAATCCCTGCACCGTATACATCGCCGATCCATCCGCCTGCATGTTGATCACTTTTCTATCGGGGCAGGCAACCGCCGCACCCACAGAAAGGGGCAGCCCAATCCCAATCGACCCACCTGTGATGGTCAATTCGTCGTAGGGTAGTGCGCCCGCCATAAACTTCTCGGACCCAATGCGAGATGTGATCGCCTCGTTAACAAGAATGGTCTGTTCGGGCATGTTGTGCGCAACCGTCGCCCACACTTTAGCTGCATCTAACCTGCCAGTTGGCAGCGGCAGCACTTCACGTTCGTAAACCGCGGCTGGCTCTGGTGGCGCGTTGACGGCATCGGCCAATGCGTCGAGCGCGCCAAGTGTATCCTCGTTCATGTGCGCGAGGCGATGATATTGGCAATCTGGCGGGGCCATAATGCTGGGTTTGTCTGGGTAGCCAAAAAACGCCACGGGTGGACCGCTTGGGCCAACATAGATGATATGTTTTGTGCCAGCCAAAGAATCAAGTGCCTGCGCCACAGGATAAGGCTGCGTCTCGATGATCGGTCGTCCGGCACCTCGCGCGATCCGTGCGTTCGACGTTCGCCCCATCACGCGCGCGCCAGTTGCATTGGCAATGCGGCTGGCAATCCGTGCGCCCTCCTCCTGCATCGCAATCCCTTCCATAAAGAGAATGGTTGGCTCGCCGCGCTGCAAGATCTGCGCAGCGTGGTCCACGGCGGCAGGATCAAACTGAGCGGCAGAGGAGATAGTTGGTGCGGGTGCTGGATCGACACTTTCATTCCACGCACAGTCACCAGGCAAGATGAGCGTTGCCACTTGACCAGGAGGCTGCATGGCAGCGGCAATCGCTTCTGCCGTATCACCTGGCACATCGGCGGCGGTTTTGATGGTTCGTACCCAATCGGATATGGGGGCGGCGGTGGCTTCAATATCGGTTGTAAGTGGCGCATTATGTTTTAGATGCCACGTGGCGTGCTCCCCCACAATGTTGATCACGGGCGTGTGAGCTTTGCGTGCATTGTGTGCATTGGCAAACGCATTGCCAAGACCCGGCCCAAGATGGAGCAGCGTGGCGGCGGGCTTGCCAGTCATGCGGGCGTAACCATCGGCTGCACCTGTGCAAACACCTTCGAAAAGGCAGAGCACGGTCTGCATTCCGTCAACCCGATCGACCGCAGCCACAAAATGCATTTCGGATGTGCCCGGGTTGGTAAAACAGACTTCAACGCCGCCATTTACCAGCGTTTGGATCATACTTACTGCGCCATTCATTGCGCTTCCTTTTTATAGTTATGGGATATACAGATTTGTGAGGCATCTGCTCTATTGCTTGCGCTTATAAGTGAGAAAACTGATTCACAAATCGTGACGATTTACTTTCTGAATCACAAAATTTAGTTTCTTGAAATCTTTCTCATTTATAACAGAGCCATGTATCGATGAGCGTTTATTATACGTTCCTTACGGCTATTTTCAGAATTCCTGAACCCAAACAAGCTAGAATTAAAAAAACAGGGAGCGCAACGGCAGAATATAATAAAAAGTAAAGGTGTCTCTCGCTACTTTATCAGAATATTGAAAGAAACTGGTCACCGATCAATCATTGTAATTTCATATAAAGTCTGCTACAGTTCTATCATATCCAGCAAGAAACCTAACACAAAAAAATCTGACACAAAGTCATCTCTAACAAATGAATTTTCTACAGCCGTCACGCCCGATCGTTTTAAGTGGGCATCCATTTCGCTGGCTATCTGACTGTCTGTGAATTCTCAATAAACCCTTGGAGATGCCAACGAAATAGTCATCTATTCTTAACCTGTACCTGTACCTGTACTGTATAGGTACTGTGGCTGGACACTTATTACCACCTCTCGCTGTAGATTGACCCTCTTTCTTTTTCATATATTGCTGTAGTTTGAACGGCTAATGTCGCACTTGAACGGACACGATACATTGTGCTTCTACAATCGATATCTACAAATGATATTTATAGAGCCGTTGGCTAAATTTTAGCCGCTTACCGTAGTAGACTCTCGTTTAAATTCCGCAAAATTCAACACTCTATTCGTAAAAAATTTGCCCACAAATTTTTATCTATGTGCTAAAGCACTATATCTCCATATCTTCAAAGTAAAATATATCAACAAAACCCATTTATCCACAACCATGGTTGAGAATTTAGCTTATGAATCGATTCCTCTGCTCCCTGAAATGGCTGCGATTCGCAGCGATGACTCCCGCTTTTTTGACCACCGTCACGTTCACCACCCTTATTTCGACCGCTCTTGTTTTCACCCTTGCATATAGTTCGCCCTCTTTGTCTGGACAATCAACCGAGTCTGGACAATCAACCGAGTCTGGACAATCAACCGAGTCTGGACAATCAACCGATCCAGAAGATGAGGTGCAACAATACAACGCGTATCATCCATTTGTGATGATGGAAAACATGCAGATAAAGCAATTTCCATGGTCGCAAGCGACTTTAGTGCAGGATGATACTATAAACCCACAGCCGCTAGATCCACAGCCGCTAGATCCACAGCCGCTAGATTCACACCGTGCAAGAGATCGCGTTACGCTTTCGGCGGCAGAGTTAGCCGAGCGGGCAGACCCGATGGCGGGCGTAATCACATCGGAGATTCAAGCCGCAGCAGTTTCTGGGCCACCCAATGTGGCTGGAAAATGGTCGAGCGTTGTCAACACGCCCGTGGTTCCTATCTTTGTTGCGCTATTGCCAAATGGAAAAGTTCTGATGTGGGATTATGATGGCGATGACAAGAACGGCCCGCAAGATGACACGCGTGCCGTTGTCTGGGACCCGAATAATAACACGTCGATTCAAGTCAACGTAAGCGGCTACAATCTTTTTTGTGCTGGCTATGTCCAACTGAGCGATGGGCGTCTTTTTGTGGCGGGTGGCAACACCGGAAACAGTGAAGGAATCGAGCAGACTCATATCTTTGACTATCGATCAAACAGTTGGTCGCGCGGACCGAACATGGGATATGACCGATGGTATCCTTCGGTTGCGGCTCTGCCCAACGAAGAAGCATTCATAATGGCTGGCGATCCAGCCATGCATCAAGTCTATCAAATTGACGGTACGCTGCGCAATTTAACTGGCGCAGTTTACCAGCAGAATGGCCGCGATTATCCGCTGATCCAAACCGCGCCGGACGGTCGGGTCTTCTATGCTGGCATCGAGCCGACCATGCGCATGTTTAACACTAGCGGTAGCGGATCGATGCAATCCTATCGCAAAAGAGATGGTTGGTATCGCGGCTATGGCAGCTACGCGATGTATGATATCGGTAAGATCATTGTCAGCGGCGGCAACAACCCGGCTCTTTCGACTGCCCGACTTATCGACATTAACGGCAGCACCCCCACGGCATCTAGCACGTCGAGCATGAAGTATGGGCGGCGGCAACATCTGTTAACGATTTTACCTGATGGAACGGTGCTGGCAACAGGTGGATTGACCAGCGGTGATCAGGTGAATTTAAATGCGGGCGTTTACGCTGCCGAACTGTGGGACCCAAACACGGGCAACTGGAAAGAGCTGGCGAGCATGGCCGTAACGCGCCAATATCACAGCACAGCTCTGTTGCTGCCCGATGGCCGAGTGATGACGGGCGGAACGGGGTTTTGCAGCGAGTGCGAGGCTGCCAACTATCAACGTGAAGATGTGGAATACTTCTCGCCGCCGTATCTTTTTAATTCGTCGGGCCAACTAGCAACGCGCCCAACCATTAGCAGCGTGCTGCCAGCCGTTGGATTTGGCGAGAATTTTGCAATCAACTCGCCTAATGCTGCCTCTATCAATAAGGTTTCGCTTATACGCTTAGGTGCGCCGACTCATGCGCAGGATATGGGACAGCGCTTTATCCCCCTAAGCTTTAGCCAAAGCGGTAATAGGCTGACGGCAACGGCCCCCGCTAACGCAAATATTGCGCCCCCGGGTTATTACATGCTCTTTATTATTGACTCTAGTGGCGTGCCTTCGATTGCTAAGTTTGTGCGCGTTGATGAGCCTGTTACACAACTGACGCCGACCGGTGTTGTCAACGCCGCGGCTAGATCGGCTGGCTCACTCTCCTTTACATGGCGACCCAGACCCGCAGCCACAGCCTACAAAATTGCCGTCTACGATGTCACAAATGACAACGTGATCTTTTTCAACAACAGTTCGCCCTATTCCGCCAGCACCATTTGCAGCGGCAACAATCCCGCTACGGATACCTGTTCGGTGCAGCCAAATTTGAATCTGGTTGCTGGCACAGATTACCGTTGGCTCGTCCAAGCATGGACCAATAACGCTGGCGGCCCGTGGTCGATTTATCCATAACAGAACCGCATCAAAAAATCACGTTTCTGGCAGCAAAGGCTTAGAAAGGAGGGGACAAATTCTTTGGCATTCAGGCGCGCACCAAACTATAATACCGCCTTGTAATCAGCCTTGTAATCAGCCCTGTAATCAGGCAAAATAGGACAAACCGCCACAGAGTACATCTTGGAGCCAAACTATATGACTAAACAAAATGATGCCACGCAACATAGCACACAGAGATCTTTTCTAGCCTGCACAATCTGTTTATGCGTCTATCTGTTTGTACACCTAATCTCTCCATCCGATCTTCTGGCGCAGGAAGTTTCTCAAAGCGAACAAGAATCAGAGCAGCCAAATTCACTTACCCAACATCGGGCCATTCAGCAAGAGGCGACCGTTGTGCGCGTCTTCTATGGTGATGCGAAAGGGCTAAATGCATTGCACGCAGACTATGACGTTTGGGAAGAGGCCGTGAGCAAGCAGCCCTTCGTCACGATTCTTGCCTCGGCCACCGAGATGGAGACGTTGCGGGCGGCGGGCTATCGCATAGAAATCGCGCCCGATCTAACCGCATCTTTATATCAAAAAGCGCATCTGTTTGGTAAAGATACCGCTCATGATCACGGCGTATCTGCTGCCGAAATGCAGACAATTCCAAATTATTCTTGCTATCGAACCGTGGAAGAAACGTATGCCAGCTTGTCGCAGCTTGCGACCAACAACCCCACTTTGGTTACTTGGACCGATATCGGCGATAGCTGGGATAAAGAGACGGCGGGTGGAGCAAGCGGCTATGATATCTATGCGCTAAAGTTGACGAATAGCGCAATCGCCGGCCCCAAGCCGCCGCTGATGATTATCGCCGCCATCCACGCCCGCGAATATACCACAGCCGAAATGGCCACGCGCCTAGCCGAACATCTTGTTTCCAACTACGGCACCGATCCAGACGTGACCTGGCTGCTCGATCACCACGAGATCCACATCCTGCCGCAATCCAACCCCGATGGTCGCAAAATTGCAGAAAATGGCGTCTACTGGCGTAAAAATCGTAACCCAACCAACGGCTGTTCTGGTGGCAATCAATATGGCGTCGATCTCAACCGCAATAGCGGCTTCCAATGGGGAAACAGCGGATCGAGCGGCAACACGTGCGGCCAAACCTATCGTGGACCCAGCCCCGCATCAGAACCCGAAGTGCAGACCATTCAAAACTATGCGGCCTCTGTTTTTGATGATCAGCGCGGTCCTGGCTTCAACGACCCCGCACCGGCTGACACCGAAGGCGTTTTCATCACAATCCATAGCTATTCCGAGCTGGTTCTATTTCCGTGGCACTGGTCAGACGTCATTGGTCCAAATGAAGCAAACTTAGCCACGTTGGGCCGAAAATTTGGCTTTCATAACGGGTATCAAATATGCAACGACTGCCTCTATCTTGCATCTGGCGTAACGGATGATTGGACCTACGGCGAGTTTGGGGTGGCTTCGTATACGTTTGAACTGGGAACCGAATTTTTCCAGCAGTGCAGCGTTTTCGAAAACACAATCTACCCAGACAACTTGCCTGCGTTTATCTACGCGGCCAAGGCTGCACGGCGCCCATACCAAACTTCGTTAGGACCAGAAGCGATCAATCTAACGCTGGATGCGATGAGCGTTAATTCTGGTGCATTGGTCACCGTTGGCGCAACCATTGACGATACGCGCTACAACAGCAACGGGCATGGCAACGAGCCGACCCAAGCAATTCAGGCCGCTCGCTATAGCATCGATCTTCCCTCGTGGAAAACCACTGCGCTTTTGTCGATGGCTGCGACAGATGGTCTCTTTAATAGCACGATAGAAGCCGTGACGGTGAGCATCGATACAACTGGTTTACCCAGCGGTACGCACACGATCTTCATCGAAGGTCAGGACGTAGCTGGAAACTGGGGCGTTCCAACCGCAATCCATCTAGAAATAGTAACGCCGGCCCCTGGCTTGATCACGCAGTTAGGACCGCTCAACACCACCACATCCACCTCGCCGATCTTCCAATGGCGACCCGATGCCGTAGCGACAGCATACAAAATCGCCGTCTATGATCAAACCAACGATGCGGTAATCCTGTTCAACGAGAATTCGCCCTACTCTGCCGGCACCATCTGCACAGGCAGCGATCCAGCAACGGACACCTGTTCCGTACAACCAAACATAACGTTGCTTTCCGGCGTAGACTATCTCTGGCTCGTACAGGGGTGGAACAACACCGTTAAAGGCCCGTGGAGCATTTATCCATAAAGCTCGAACAAACCCAGCCAGAAATAATTGTCGCCTTCCCCAAGTGGTTCAATCGCCAAGATTGAACCACTTTTTTTGACCGATTAAACAAAATAGCGTTGTTCCCAAATAAGAATTTGGGGTGAACTGGAAACTCATTCTGCGATTGACTATATCGATTCTGTCTCACTCAAATGCTGGTGGTTGATCACCAAACCATCTTCTGTGAGTTGGACAACATCCTTAAAGTGCGCATCAAATACGATATCAGATGAGCGGTAAATGTGAATCGCCTGCACCGTTTGTAAAAAAGTTGAATCTGTACCCTCAAACGAGACAACCAGCGTTAACACCTCACTTTCACAGTTCTCTTGCGTTAGGCCATAAAGAGGACTGCTCTCGTTAAGCTGATGCATAACCGTCATAGAAAGAGCGAAAATGGGTGTCGAATCATTCTCTAATTTTAGCGAATGAAACCGACGCATATGCTGACCCTCTTCCGTCTCATCATTCATCAAAACATTCACAAATATCTTTGTGTTAATAATTTGGCTTTGACGCTCATTGGCAACCCGAAACGAAAGTACAGGGGTACCGTTGCGAGCGTGAACGACCATTTTATCGCTATATGCCACGCGGGCAGACGGGCGCGAAAATTTTGCAAAGATCAACCCCGTCCCCAGTGCTACAGAGACCATCCCCACAAACGACTCGATTGTCACCAAAATATTGCTAAACACCCCCTGTGGACTCATCGCCCCATAGCCGATTGTAGAAAAAGTCTGTACGCTAAAGAAGAATGCATCGCTAAACGAACCTACTCGTGCATCGCTAATGGTGTTGCCCGAAGCTAGATAGAGCAGCGCAAAAAGCGTGTTAAGGCTAAAAAAGGACGCCAACGCCCAAAAGAAAAGACGAGACCATGGCGCAGCCAATAGATAGTAGTAGGCATCGGTGTGGAATGCTCGGTCGGTTCCTTTAATCGTATAGTCGAAAAATCCATCTTTAATGTTGAAGCGTTCTCCGCCCTGTTTGCTCAAATATGCTATCGGATCTGTGTCGATAATTTGATCATCGTGATCGGTGGATTCACTCTTTGGATCGGACATTCCTTCTCCTAATAAAATTTGGTTCTCTTGCCATAGCAGAGTCGAGATTTCCCTATTGACAAGCTTATTTATTTTTGCTATAGTTTAGCTTGTTAGCTATTTAGCTAAATATAAAACATGAGTAACTTATCTAAAATGCCAAGTAAAGTATATAAAGCTTTGTCCGACCCAACAAGACGCAAGATATTACAACTGCTGCGCGAAAAGGATATGACGGCTGGAGATCTCGCCGCTCATTTCGATTTTGCAAAGCCAACCCTTTCGCGACACTTTTCGGTCTTGCGCGAGGCTGATCTAATCCAGGGTGATAAGCGTGGCAACTCGATCCTCTATCACCTCAATATATCGGTGCTAGAAGAAGCCCTGCTCGGTATGATGAACACTTTTAAAATTGAGTTAAAGGATGGGAACCCTGATGAACAAGAATAAAATTTCCTACAAAAAAATGTTGTGGTTTAGCGGCGTTATACTCGCGATAATGTTTGCTCTTGCGGCTTGGGCATGGATGCAGCTTCCCGCAGGCGCAACGATTCCTGTTCACTGGAACGCAGCGGGCGAAGCGGATCGGTTTGGTGGCAAATTTGAAGGGTTGCTCGTACAGCCTCTGGTTGCGTTGGGGGTGGTTATTCTGCTAACGGTTGTGCCGAAAATTTCTCCCAAAGGCGAAAATATCGAACGGTCGGGCAAGGCGTATACGATTGTTTGGGGAGCGACAATGCTGCTCCTCTTGACGATTTACATAATCAGTCTCGCCGATATTTTTGAGTGGATTGCAACGCCCATGGATCTGATTTTCCAGACAGCAATGGGGCTCTTCTTTATTGTACTCGGCAACTACATGGGCAAGATCCGCTATAATTATATGTTTGGCGTGCGCACGCCGTGGACGCTTGCTAGCGAGCAATCGTGGAACAAAACCCATCGCATTGTTGGGCGTTTGTGGGTGCTTGTCGGCGTTTTGACAGTCCTTGCGGCTTTGTTTACCGACGGCCCAATTTCGACCTATATTTTGCTGGGCGGTGTGCTGGGCAGTACGGCATTTGCGCTGATTTATTCTTATATAGTGTGGAAAAATGATCCAGCGCTAGAAACACGGTAGCATTATTTTTCGGCATAATTACGTGGCCCCGTAGGTGACAGTCACTTACTAGCTGCCGCCTGTTTCATAGATGGATAAAGTACGCGCTCATCTTTCAGCGGACATTCTGCTGCACGTGATTGTGCCGCTGCTTTTGGGGATGGAATAAGGTAGGCGGGGATCGGTGGCTTACATGCTGGCATCTTTTGGATCGTCTGCTGCGCCCAAAATATCGAATGCCACCTGCCGTAACAAGTAATGTTGAGGATTGGCGGCCTGCGCCTTGACAATCAATTCACCCAAGCGTCCACGATGTTCGGCCCACTCGATTAGCTGGTAGACTTGATCGGCAAACGTATCGCCACCGGCAATTTCATCGAGCCGTTCGCCAAGATGAAAACGGACCAAGCGCGTTAATGTACGTGACGTATAGGCACGGCGTAATGCCTCATCTAGCGCCTGAATTTGCTGACCGCTCAACCTCCCCAAGATAGGCACATCGTCTGTAAGTGGCAGAACGCGCTCGATGTTTTCTTCGTCTGCCCCAAGCAAGGTGGACGCATCTGTATTACTCGTTTGGTCGTCCCTCTTGTCGACAGAATCCTCTCGATCAACCCATCGTTCCTCACGCTGATCAATCCACTCTATACGCTCTGATTTGCTCTCATCAGCTTCGGATAAGATTGGCGCAAATTCAAAAATTATCCCATCGGGCGAACGCATAAAGAGAACGGGGATTCCCCACTCCAGCGTGTTGGCAATGGCGTAAGAAACGCCAAGACGCGCGTCAGTTACCGCACTGTCAAGCGGCAGCCCTGAGGTTAGCGCATCGTAAAAATTGCTCGAAAATTCGATGGCGGCGCGATCGGTGATCTCGTACTGCATGGCGATCACGGCTGGCACGCCGCGCTGCACGAGCGTGGCCGCGGTCGAGGCAAAGATGTCCGTTTGGCTGGCGTAAGCGCCTTCGCACGCGTTGAGCAACGCTAGCCGCAAACTGGGCTGGCTCGACAACAAGCGCGCAACCTCGGTCGCTGTTCGCGGATCGCTCTTGCCCGCTTTGTCTGCAAAGACCAGCAGCCCCTCATCGCGCGGCGAGTCGAAGCCGCCATGTCCCACAAAGTGAAAGGCGTGCCACGGCCCTTGATTTGGGCGCATGACTCGGTGCAGGTCGCGCCACGTTTGGCCCTGCAACCACTCAAGCCGCACAAGCCCGCGCTCGATCAACCCCGCTAACGCTTCTTCCAGCCGCTGCTTTTCCACCTGCACGTTGAGCGGTTCCAAATCAACTGGACTAACGATCATGCCCAGCACGCGCAGCGGTGGTTTTACCAGCAACGGGCGCGGCGATTGCGCCACTTCTAAATAGCGGATCAGCGGCGTGCTGTGCGCCAGACAAAGGTACTCGCGCTGCCGTGCGTCGAAGAGATATTCCCACGGCAGCGCGGCCATCTGCGGATCGAGAATGCGGAGTTTGACGCGCAAATATTTTCCCTGCATCGCGGCAATGCGCTTGCTTTCAAAAAAGAGGGAGCGCACGTCATCTTTGAAGAGCGTAGAAAAAAGTTCGGCGCCGAAAGCTTGTACCGTTTTTTCGTCAGAAGTTGGATTTTTACGCCGTTGACCGCCGGAGCGCAACAGTGCGTTTTTTAATGCAAGCAGACGATTGTCTAACTCAAGCTCGCCCAGCATAAAGGTCATTTGCGCGCGCGCATTACCCGCTGGCGAATCGAGCACCGCCAGCGGGTACGTGCGGCCATCGCCGCGTCCAATTTCTAAATCAAAATCAAGATACGCTATCGGCATGTAAATTAGAGTTTAACCAAAACGCGACCAATCTGCTTGCCCTGCATGATCAGATCAATCTCGTCGCTTAGTTGATCTAGCGTTATTTCCTTTGTGAGATCATCGAGATTATCCAACTTCCAGTCGCTGGCAATGCGATCCCAAATTTTGAGCCGTTTGTCCATTGGCATTTCAACCGAGTCGATCCCCAACAAGCGCACGCCGCGTATGATAAAGGGGAAGACACTGCTCGAAAAGCTGGCTCCTGCAACCAGCCCACAGCAGGTGACAGATCCACCATATTTTGTGGCTTTGAGCGCACTGGTCAGAATATCGCCGCCCACCGTGTCGACCACGCCCGCCCAGCGTTCGCGCTGCATGGGACGTCCGCTCTCATCTGTCGCTTCCTCGCGCGTGACGATCTCTTTTGCCCCCAACTTGGTCAGCATTTCCTTGGCCTCGGGTTTGCCCGACACCGCCACAACCGAATAGCCTAGTTTTGACAATAGCGCAACCGCCATACTGCCCACGCCCCCCGATGCACCGGTGACCAAAATCTCGTTCTCTGCGCTTGGCTCCATTCCCTGCATTTCGAATTCGTAGAGCGACAGCGCCGCAGTCACGCCAGCCGTACCGTAGATCATCGCCTCGCGCTGCGTTATGCCCGCGGGCAATCGCACGACCCACTCGGCAGGCACGCGAATATACTCGCCATAGCCACCATTTGTCTCCATGCCCAAATCATAGCCCGTGACAAGTACCTCATCGCCCGCGCCAAATGCATCGCTCGCCGATTCAACCACCGTTCCAGACGCATCGATGCCGGGCGTATGTGGAAACTCGCGCGTCACGCCTGGGTTGCCCGTGGCAGAGAGACCGTCTTTAAAGTTGAGCGACGAGTACGCGACCTTGATCAGCACGCCATTCTCAACTGGCTTTTTGTCTAGCTCGCTCATGGATCGTTGCGTGATCGCGCGCGTGAAGCTCTTCTTTTCTGTTGCGGGGTCCACGCTTTTTGTGATCATCATGGCGCGGTAAGTCTGTTCAGTCATATGGGTTTTCTCCTCGTGCGGTTAGCTTGTACGATTGATGGGGTTGATTTTGATATTTTAATCGGGAAAGTAAGATTAGGGAAAAAGGAGAATGTTGGGGTTTGGGCGAAGATACACCCGATACCGCCTCAGCAGGATAAACGCACAACGCCCGCCGCGCGATTATTTTGCGCGGTCAATAATCCGTAGAGACATGAGGTCGGGCGGGATCGATCAACGAGCCGCACAAACCATCCCCACCCGCCCGACCTCGTGTCCATCATGGACCCGCCCATAATCCTCGCCCATGATATGGTTATTCCACGGGCCGGACACGAGGTTGATGGAGTGATCGCATCGCGTTTTGGCACGGTTGTGTGCCATCAACCTCATGTCCCTACGCGGTCGATCATCCGCCCGATCCCCACCTCGATCAATCGTACCGCAACGCCTCGGCTGGATAGATGCGCGAGGCCTGCAATGCGGGCACGATCGTTGTCAACAGCGAAAACAGATACGCGATCAGCACGATCACGCCGATTTGCAGCCACGGGATAGGCAGCGTTTGTCCATCGGTGACGACGGCGAACAACTCGCCGACGATGTTGCGCCCGAGGACAACGCCGGTGATGACGCCAACGGCGATGCCTGCGAGGGCGATAAAGCTGGCTTCGAGGACGAACGAGAGCGCGACCATGTTGGGCTGATAGCCAATCGCGCGCAACATGCCAATCTGCTGGCGACGTTCGACCACCATCCGCGAGCTGATCACGCCCAGCGCAGCGATCCCGACGAGCAGGCCCAGTCCCATAAAGCCTTGGAAGAGGCGAAGCACCCCGCGCGTGATCGCTTGACCCGCCGCAAATTGATCCGCCAAAACGGTCGTGTTGATGCCGGAACCGATAAACTTGCTTTCAACCTGCTGCGCAACGGCGCGCATATCTGCCCCATCGGCTACGGCGATATATTGACGCATGTTATTGAGCGGCTCGCCACGAACGGATGCCAGCAGCTCATCATTGACAAAGATGCCATCCCCGCCAGTAAATTCATTGCGGCCATCAAGCACGCCGATGACCCAGACGGTGCGCGAGATGCCGGTTGTGGCGTTGATGCCGGATGGTGCGGTTGACTCTTGCACGCGGCGAAAGTCGCCATCTTGTCTAAAGATATCTGGTGCGAGCGTTAGCTCTAAGTAGGGCATCGTGACATCGCCCTCGGCAGGCAGATCATTGCGGCTGACCCACCGTTCGAGCCAGCCTGGTTCGACCAGCGCGACGTCGTTGCGGCTTTGCAATGCTGCCCACACCGCATCATCCGTGTCAAAGCCGGGGGCGCGATAGCGAAGCGTGCTGAATTGCTCAGCCTGCGAGAAATAGCCCGCGTTGACGCCCGTGATCCTAATGCTACCGTTAGATGCACGCCTGCGCACGTCGCCATCTACCGTGGTTTGTGCGATGTCCACACGTCCGCTCCCAATTCTCCCAATTGCATCAATCGATGCGGCATCGAATTCTTCGTCGGCAGCCATCGCTGCCTCCAAATTATCGATCGGATTAAAGAACGAAAGCAGCGTGCCGTTGGCCTGAATGTCGAAGCCAATATTGCGATCTTCGGGCGGGGTGACGACGGATTGCGTAGCCTCGATGACCACGGCCATAATCGTCACGGTGCTGATGATCATGGCGAAGAGCAGCATCGCCAAGCCGGTGCGAAAGCGAGTGTTGAGCGGGTAGGCGATGGCCGTGCGCAAGATGGGCGTAAGCGAACCAACGCCGCCCAGTATTTTATTGACCAACCACAGCAGCGGCTGCGCGTTGAACATGATCGCAAGGATCGCGCCGAGGATGATCAGCGGGCCGGTTGCCATAAAGCCGAGCACGTTGCCCGCCGGATCGTTGGCGAGGCTAAAGCGTTCGATATAGCGGCTCCACGGCGTAGCCCAGACCACCAGCAGCCCGATCCCCAGCAGCGCACCAACCACATTTGTGACGCTATTATAGCGCAGTGGCGTATATGAAAATAGTCCCGTGATAGCTAGTGCCAACCCAAAAAGCGCCAACGTCGCGCTGCCCTGTACGACAAAAAAGCTATCCTCGTTGTAGCTCAAATAGAGATGGGCCGCCGCGGCTAGCAGCCCCGCACCGAGCAGAATTCGTGCCCAGCGTCTCCAGTGTGGACGCGCTCGAAAGCTCTCTTCGGGCAGGTCGCGGATGGCGGCGATGATGTTGAGTTGGCTGGCGCGCACCGAGGCAAAGAAGACGATGACGAAAGTAAAAAGTACGCCCAAACAGTAGGCAATCACCAGCGTTGCACTGGTAGCGTTGAAGCGAAATTGGAAGAGATTTTGCAGCGGAATCTGATCGCTAAAACGCTCGGTTACGTTGTCGAACAGACCGCCGATAAAGCCGACCATGGTGTAAGAAATCGCCAGCCCCAGCAGGATGCCCACCGCCGCCGCCAGCAGATCATAAACCAGCCCCTCGGTCACAAACATTTGGATCACCTGACGCCGCTGCATTCCCACGGCGCGGGCCACGCCCAACTCGCCGCGGCGCTCGGCAGCCAGCATCGTAAAGATCATAAAAATGAGCAGAATACCGGCCAAAATCGAAAAGAAGCCAAAGATCGAGAAGACCGAAGAGAAGAGATCTCCCCCCACATTGGCGACGTTGAGCACCGTCTCTTTGTTCAAAATATCGAGCAGTTCGAGTTCGGTGATGCCGCTAATCGCAGTGTTCAGATCTTGTTGTCGATCAGGCGGAACTACATTGGCTCCTAGCAGCGTAAATTGGACAGTGCGATCAGCCAACGCAGTACGCAGTTCGGGTGTGATTTCTGGGTTGTCGAGCGAATCGGCCACAGTCTGCAAACGAATCAAAAACGTACGTACATTAAACGATTCATCCAAAATGTCGACCAAAAACTCAGGTACTTCTCCGCCCCCAGCAAAGGGATTATCTCTCGCAATATCCTTAATCTGGCGCTCAAAACGCAGGCGCACATCCGGCTCGGCCAGCAGCGCCATCGTCTCTAAAATCGCATCGTCATTCAACGCCAATTCGCGTAGCGAGTCGCTCACCTCACCGGTCAACGCCAGCCCTTCGAGCGAATCGCCCGCGTTCGAAACCAGCACGCCGTTGACCCGATCCTGCATAAAGAGCAGCCGCTGCGCCTCGTCGATATTCATCACAATAACCGGTGCAAGCGATGAAAGCGGACCCGCCTGATCGACCACTTCGGCCACGCGATACGGGAACGGAACCGGCCCAATATAAACATCCAGCAGATCGCCCGGCCGTGCGTTAAGCCGTTCGGCCCCCAAGCGGCTCAGATAAATTTCACCCTGTCGCACCTGCAAACCCGCTGTTTCAAGCGAGCCGTCGATATCCTCGCCTAAGGTATTAAAATTGATATTGCCAAAAAGATTTTGCGCAATCTCATTTGGCGTTGCGTCCGCAAACCCAAGCGACTCCAGATTGAGTTGGTCCAGCCCGATATCGCCCAGACCCAACGCTTCCAAATCGAGCTCTTCGGGGTCGATGCCAATCTGCGTCAGCAGATCATCCAGCGTGGCGGTGCCGTTTGCCAGCGCGTTCAGATCCAAATTTTCGAGCGTCAGCGCATCGGGGTCAATCTGCACATTGAGCAGTGCGTCAAAATCAATTTGGGTGAGGTCAATATTTTGCAGGGCACCATTTTGGATTAATTGAACAAGCAGTGCGCCCGCGCCGACTGCGCCCAAGGTGACCGTTGCGAGATCCGCATCTTGCACATTGAATTGGGTCGCCGTATCCACAGCCGCAGTCCCCAACAAATCGACCACATTAGTTGCGCCCGAAATCACATTTCCTGCCCCAGCCGCCAGCGACTCCACATCCAGCGGACGGCCATCCACGCTGACCAGCCCAAAATCATCTACGTAAGAGTTATCCACGGCAAAAAGAAAGCCATACGGCTCGCCCTGCCCCGTGGTGCGGTCGCGCACAATAACGGGAAAAAGAATCGTCGGTGCAATGCCGTCCACTTGCGGGTTTTCCGCAATGCCGGCGGCCAACTCTTCGAAACGCGTCTCATCGATGCCGGGCAACCCATTCTCTACCAGTTCGAGCAGCGCATCCACACCACCATCTAGCAACGCCGACGTTTCTGCTGAGTTGGCCCCTTCATTCGTGGTCAAACCAAGCTGCATCAGCGTGCCCAAAACAGGCGGAGCCAGCACCTCATCCACCTCTCCATACGCAT
>JAUKWC010119372.1:0-22793 GCA_032356245.1 Endocladia muricata
CCCCCCCCCCCGCCCCCCCCCCCCCCCCCCCCCCCCCCCCCCCCCCGGAGGGCGAGGGAAGGGACGTGGGAGAGGGAAGGGAAGTGGGAGAGGGAAAGGGAAAGGGAAAGGGAGGGATTGGGAGGAGGAGAGCAACAAGGGGGGGGGAAAGAAGAGAGATAAGAGGGACATTGCCGTGGCGGCAAGCAAAGAGAAGGAGGCGAGAAGTCTTGGTGTGGGGGGTAACGAGCCTGGGGAGAAGACTGGTAGAGCCTGGCAGGGTGATGGGAAAGAGGGAACAGATGCCGTTTCAATCGTGGGGGAGGATATACAGGGGAAGGGACGTGATGGGAAAGGTGGGGGGGGAGGGCAAGTGGGTGAGCAGAATTTGCCACTCAAGGTTAGCAATGAAAAGGAAGAGTCGCAGCAGGGTTCAAAATGGAAGGGGGTCGACGGAGCGGTTGAGAAGCACGCGAATGTAAAGGTGATAACGGGCGTGCCTGCAGATTCACAAATCGCTGGCAGCAACGAGAGAAAACTTGCCTCTGATGTCCTGACGATGAAGCCTGTTAGGGATGCAAACGCGGGAATAAAGCTGACTGTAGACGTGCACGTGGAGGACAGTAACGAGAGCAAGCCTGCTTCTGGCCCTCTGATGAAGACACCGGTCGGGGAGGCGAACGAGAGCATAGGGTTGATTGTGGACATGCAGATGGAGGATAAAACAGAGAGTAAGAAGGCATCCGACGCTCTGACAAAAAGACCGGTTAATGATCGGAAGGAGGGAACAGAAGGGGCTGCAGATTTGCTGATGGATGTCAGCAATGAGAACAATCACACATCTGACGCTCTAAACAACAAACCGCTTGAAGATCGACATGCGGATACACAGGTGGTGGCAGATGTGCATAGAACCGGCAAAAATGAAAACACGTTCGAGTCTGGTGCTCTGACAAAGAAAGTGATGGCAGATTCAAAGGCCGGAACAGAATTGACTATAGATGTGCATACAAAGGCCAGGGGGGAGAGCAACCGTGCATCCAGCGGTCTGACGAAGAGTCTGAGACCTGGCAGAGGAAATATGTTGCCTGGCCTTGGAAGCCCTGGAGAAGCATCAGGGATGGTTGCAAGCGCAAAGCATGAAAAAAATACGAAAGACAACGATAGCAAGGAACAGAGCTCCAAGGATTGCAGTGCCAAGGTCAATCGTATCCGTGAACAGCAAACCATCGGTGAAACAACCGATGGTTTCTGTTCTCCTCAGCCGATCAAGAATGTGGACGGAGAAACGGAAGTGAAGAACGAAGTTGAGCCCAGCCCTACCACTCAAAACGATGCGAAGGATGTCGATCTCTTAATCTGGGAGAGCGCTGCCTGTATCGAAAATGTGCGCGAAGGGCGATCATCCAACTGTCTTGGACGTGAAATTCCTGAGCACAATAAGCTAGGGACGAAGACAGTAGCCGCAGAGTCGCCGCTACCGGCAGTAGAAAGTTTGAAACAGTCTACCAAGCCGTCAACAATGGAACAGCCGCCTTTCGTCAAAAACCCGCTACCTCCGAAGCAATTTGCGGTCGAGAAGCAGCAATCCTCAACCAAGGAACAGGCGGATACAGAAGAGCCGGGACGACCATTAAGCTTGCAGCCAGTTTCGAAACTATTGCCGTCCCCACCAAGGGAAGAGACGGTACATCATACGTCGCCACCAATTTACACGAAAACGCTGCCCACTGAACGACTTGCTAATGCTGCTTCCAAAGATGAAAAGGCAGTGAATCTGGATCACCAGGATAATTTTAGTTCATTTGCTAACATCCCGAAAGCATCTAAACGGCTGCAAAAGAACTCGGATTCGCCGACCGCACGGGTTGTCGAGAAAGGAAGTGTAATGAATGATGTTTCAAGCGAAGAGAGTGACATTGGAAAGTTGCTGCAAAGGGCAAACACAAAGGTTGACGACGCCACCTCTCGAGGCGGAAGTTGTGAGTCTCTGCGTGGACGCTACTCGTCTACACATGCAAATGCCGTTGAAAAGCCTGTTTGTAGTGCTCATGAAGGTAGCAATGGGTCAGATGGCGAAGGCTCAGACGGTAGAAGGGCACAGGATTCTGATATTCACCGACGCATGTCTCGCAAAGGGGAGCGCCCCACATTGGACGCACATCTCCGCGATGTAGACAGCGAAGGGCAGATGTCAGAAGGTCATGTCACAACAAAGACGAAGGGCAAGACGGCAACGATGAAAAAGAAACCAAAGAAGACGAAGCAAACTAAGGAGGTTAAAAAGAAGAGCAAATCAAACAAGCAACGAGTCAAGCCTGTCACGACTCTTTCACCGCCTGTTGCTGTCGAAAAGTCCATTCACGACATTGATCTTGACATGGGCGAGGAGGGTGCCGCAGACGACACCCTAGCGCATCAAGATTACGGCAGGTGTGCGCCGGAGGATTACAATGAACAACAAAAGATTCTTGCTGCACTGCGAGAGCTTATCTCCAGGGAATACGCAGAGCCGTTTTCAGCCCCGGTCAATTCTACGGATGAAGGTTGCAGCAATTATTATGAAGTGATCAAAAGCCCTATGGATCTTAGTACTATTATTTCGCGTCTCGAACAAGCTTCAAAACGAGACGGACATTACCGCAACGCAGGTGAAGTCCACGCTGACATTAATTTGATCTGGTCGAATTGTCGAACTTTTAATGGAGATTTTGATGCCATCTGCTACTTGGCAGACACGTGCATGAGCGAGCTGGTAATGCTGTTAGAAAAACACAACGCCACCGGAGTTCGAGCCATCTCCAAGGGGCGAAAGTCTAGAAGTAACGTCAAGAAAAGGCAGGTGCCAGCAGAGACAGGTGTGAAGCCCGCACCAAAATCGAATAAACCGAAGAAGAGAAAGGTGGATGACCCCAACGATGGACGACTGGTTGGAAAAGAATTGGTGATCTTCACCTCACATGGTTCAAAGAAATCATGGTTTGATGCACGAATAGAAGACTTCGACAAGGCGACGAAGACTTATTCCTTAATATGGACAGAAAGTGACGAATTCACAGAAGATGCCTCTTTCGGGCTCGGTAATTTGTACCCAGTATATCGCGTCCGTTTGTAAGACGAGATGCGAGAGTAAACCAGGTACCTAGGTCTCAATACCAGCGCGATGAGGTCTGGCTTTTGCCGACTACTTCCAATGACATGTACCTGCTCCGTGCAACAGGAACAGCATCTTGTCCACTCATAACAAGTTGGGCGCTCCGATTGCAATTCAAGCATGCGCATTCGCCACATCTACTTTGTTCCTTTTTGCGACAGAACCTCTGCGGTGCAGGGCATTCGCCCAAAACGTTAGTTTCTGTATGAGATGGCGTAATCGGAGCAAAACTGCAAAACGTCTTCTTCAGCATACTACATCATGCCAGTCGCTCACCCAATTACGCAGCATCAACTTGTTGCACATCCGCTTCATGTTCTGGGCATGGAGCCTTCATGGGTGTATTGACTTCGCCAACGTCCATATCAGCATAGATGCTTTTACAGAGAAAAAGCCCGCTCAGCTTTTTCGACAGCGCAATCTTGTTCTTCTCGCGATCAAGTTTCTCTGGAGGTAAGAGGACACGGTATGTTGCGAATATATAACCAGTGCAAAAAGCATCCCATCCGGCAGTGTGAACTTTCTCCTCATTACTTCTCACCCTGACAGCATCACAGGTCTTCAATATGCCGTTCTCAGCCTCAATAGAAGCTGTCTGCTCAGCGTCATGAGCAGCAGTCTGTAACGCAGCAAACCCATGATGTCGTTCGTGGGAAAGTTTTTTTTTCTGCTTCTTCGACAATTTGGATATTTGACTCCTGTTGCCGCTTTTCAGTTTCTTAAGCGCCTTTGATTGCGACTTATATTTTTTATGGGCAGCCTTACTATCCTTTGGCAGTGACCCTTTTTCTTCTTCTTCTAGAATGAGAAAGGGGTCATGTAAAAACGGACAATCGGTACCGCGTGGGCAAAACCCTCGGAATGAATATAGGGCACAAAGTTCGGGATCCCCCACTACGATAGCGACTTCGGCCGGAGGATCAGTGACTGCATCTGCGGGAAGTCCCGAACAATTTCGTACTTCTATGCCTTTGCTCGTCACAGCATTCGCATACAAATAGCCAAGGAATGACGCCCTTGCACCAGAGAGGGGTGCGAGCATTTTCGAGTCCCAATACCCTGCCGGAACGCATTCTAAGAGCACGCCCACGAAATCATTGAGAGTTTGCGGTAATGGTCCTTGAAACGCTGCATACAAGAAAGCGAGATCGAAAAGCCCATTATGCACTACCAAAGGCACCCCAGTACGTCCAATGCGCCAGAGTAGTCCGCGAGGCATCTTTCCCCAACGCCATGGCATAGCTTCCTTGGAGACTCCTACATCCTCTGGGCCTTTTGGAGGCTTCTCCGTACTGGCACGAACATAAGGAATGCCCTTCTGGAACATGTGGTTAAAATTAAAATTATGCGCTGCTAGGAAAGTGCCAGCATTTGCATTGGTACAGAAGTCATCTTGGCAACTCATCAAGAAATCATAAGTTGCAACTTCGTAAGCAGACGAAACCTTCTGCCCCCCTACATCCTTCCCAGATATAGTGGAATTCGACGAATCGGAATCAGTGGAAATATCCATCTCTCCAGAGGCTGGGAAAAACAAAGAGATGCCGACAGAAAATATCGCCCTTGAGTCAGCTAGACGACGCACAGCTTGGTATCGCAGGGACACGTTTTCATCAGAGAGTTGGGGGTCGGAAACAAGACCAGAAAACTCCGTATCCACGGCCACAAAGCCCGTTGGCGGAAGCAACGCCAATTTGTCACTAAGAGAGCTGAATCCAGCATCTTTGCCGTCCTTTGTAACATCCACAATGCGTATCTCCTTGAGCGCAGCCCGACATTCAATCGTCGCGTTCATCGCAACAGCATCGCACTTGCTTAACGTCCGTACTTCAGATTTGACAGAGCAAACTGGTGGAACGGCTGCGAAAACCAGAAACGACTAACGAAGGCAGCGGCCTCATAAACGAACGAAAAGAGGTCCAAATAAGAATTAATGCTGCCTGAAACAAAGTTTTTTGATCCCTTTTCTTGACCAGCAAGGGCCTCCTAAAAGAGGTTTGGTTCGTTTATCATCTGAACCCCAGTAAAGGTTTTTTCACAGACATCTGCCTCTCGTGGGTATCCTCCATACTCATCAACACCCAGTTCTCGTCTCATCAAATCAGGAGCATGTGTGATTTGCCGGCACTCGCCCCTCCTAATGCATCGGAATATCGCTCTTGAACTTGAAATCTATTAGTGTGTCTCGTTTCTAAAACCATCGTCGTTTTTTGCGTGGCTGACATATATCACCCTCACTCAACCTCTCACTCTCGCCCATCTCACGTCAGTATGAAGATACCACTTCATCTCAACAATACCGCTGCTATTGTAAGCATCTCGTGCATTGCCAGTGCATATGCAAAAATTCGACTCAAGGAAAACAACTTAGCAACATCCAAAGCAATTGTGCCCCGTAAGTCTAAATCGGAATGCGATTGCAGCGCACTTTGGTATTGTCTCCAGGATCCTTCAGCAGACTGTACTTTACTGAATGCTCAGCTCAGTTACTGCTTGCGTTCAACTCCTCCAAACACCTCTTAAGATTCCCGACCAAATCTGCTTGTAGGTTTGCCTCGTTCTCATCCACAACTATGAGTGCCCTTCGTCTGGGTCACAGCTCACCAAGTGTGAAACCCAGCTAGCTGCATGCTGGATAACCTGTGTCGATGTATGACCTTTCTTGCGTATTGCGCGCGCGAAGCAGTGCTTTCCGAGTTTTTCTCCTCACGATACTGCTCGTACTCATTCTCTGGTACTTTCACATTCGCTCGCTCATCAGAATCAAAGACTGACAAGCCTGAAAAGCATTGCACAAAACGTTTTCTGTCTTGTGTATGCTCTCTGGGTCAGAACATTGCCATGGGGCCCACAGCTATTCGCTAATATGGATAAGGTTACGGATACGAGTCTTACCCGCCCCGCGGAGTACTGACTCCATAGTTGAGACACTCGTAAGATTATTCGGGACCCGCTGTCAGAACGTGTATTTAAGTTTGCGGTCTGTCGAGACGTTTGTGATTCCAAACGTACGAAGAATCCATAGCTGCCGCTGCGTAGCTGAATATCATTTCGATTGAACCCCACGCTCACTGTATGTAAGGAAGTGAACCAGTAGGAGCTGAAAAACTGTTTGTCGTAAATACCGTGTCGAAGTGGGTTCAATAAGATTGCTTGTTGTATATCTGCCGTGCTTGTTTGCACTCAAAACTAGTTGCTGTATAACTCCTCGGTTTAACACACAGACTTGGCTGAATGTGTATGCAGACAAACCACTCTAAGTGACCTTCTAGTGAAACTTCAATTCGAAGTGATTGTGCGGGTATCTGCATCTACAGGATTGCGTGAACCAAACTAGTCTCTGACAGCATTCTAGCACGACGAAACGACATGAACACCAGAAAGCGTCGGCAAAATTGCACTTTGCTCATCTTTATTCTTGAAGCTTGGCGATGCGTACAATTCGAGCAGTGAATCTGAGTTTTCTGGGAACGCTGAAGTTGAGCTGGCTTGCTCTCACCTCCGGCATTGAGGGATTCGGATTTAGCAGTCAGAAAAACTACACTCTTCGTCCCAGGACAATGGCGGCAGGAGCACAACCGACAAAAAAATGAAGATTGGGCATCAACACGTGGCTGATCGGCAGTCTGACGACTGTCATCGACTTCAATTTCGAGATCATCGCAGCCACCTGCGTGTCAAGCACACTGCAGTCCTGAGCGTTTCTCTCTGTAATGGGCGTCGTTATTGTCCTCTTTTTCATATGTACGGCGAATGCGACTTTCTTCACGTCAACCACTGCGATCGTTTCTATCCAAACTTCTTCGGGAGGTCCATTTGATTAGTGTTCCTTGTTGCTAACGAGCTTCTGCTCGCCACAATGGCTTTCGCTACACCTTGCCCGACTCTTTCACGATCCCAACGCGGACGTGCCGTCGATTCTCTCGCCCTGAGACCACGCCGCCATGAGCTTTTCCCGCCGTCAGCGTCACGCCGCTCGGCCGCGCTCACCATGGTTCAATCTGAGGTGCGCAAAACCGGTGCCAGTATGGATTGGGAAAATCTAGGTTTCCAGTACACACAAACCAACACATATGTGCGTAGCGTCTTCTCGAACGGGCAGTGGTCCTCTCTGCAGTCAATCGACGAGCCCTACATTCGCATGCATATCGCTGCCACCGCATTGCATTACGGTCAAGCTTGTTTCGAGGGGCTCAAGGCATTTCGCGGCCGCGATGGACGTGTGCGCCTTTTCAGACCAGACGAGAATGCCAAGCGTATGATGTCGTCGGCAGATCGTCTTGTGATCCCGCAGGTGCCCGCCGACCTGTTTTTGGAGGCTGTGCACAGGGCAGTTCGTGAGAATGAGGAGTTTGTGCCGCCATATGGAACGGGCGGGTCGCTGTATATTCGCCCACTGCTGATTGGAACAGGCGCGAAGATCGGCTTGCAGACCTCGGATGAGTTTACTTTTCTGGTTCTCGTGGTGCCAGTTGGCGATTACTACAAGGGGGGGTTGTCTCCTGTGACGGCGATCGTGATGAAAGACTTTGACCGTGCTGCTCCGAAGGGGGTGGGGCATGTGAAGGTTGCGGGCAATTACGCCGCAGATTTGATGCCGAATTTAATGGGGAAGCAGGCGGGCTATCCGATCAACTTGTATCTGGATGCAGAGAACCGACGAACGGTTGAAGAGTTTGGCACGTCTAATTTCGTAGGGTTACTAGGAAACAAATACGTAACACCGGATTCGAAGTCTGTGCTGCCATCGATAACGAATAAGACACTGATGCAACTTGCAGAGGACGAGGGGATGGAGGTGGAGCAGAGAGCGATTGACATTGACGAGGTGGGCAAGTTCGAGGAGGTGGCGGCGTGTGGGACGGCCGTGGTCATCACTGCTGTGACACGGCTTTTGAACGGAAGCGATCTGATCGAGATTGGTTCGAATCCGAACGTAGTTGGGCCGCGGTTGCTGCGTTTATATAAGACGGTTCGGGCAATTCAGAACGGCGAAGTCGATGACCCTCACGGCTGGGCACAGGTTTTGCGGGACCGATAAATATCAGGTTTTTTGCACTTGCAATGACTGAAGTTTTGATCACCCTTATCACTGCAACCAATTTAATTCGTCGTTACGAGGGGCGCAAAAATGGGTGCTACATCCTTGACCCATTTCTTTGTCACGATACTCGCACTATTCGCACTATTCTCTTCTCGCATCGAGTAGCATTAAACCACACGCTCTAAGAAACTCTATTGTTTGTTTACCTTCGGCCTTTCTTATCGGGAGTGCAGGATTACTATTGTGATGATGAGGAAGGTCATAATTTCTTAATCATCACGCCCAGACAGTATCACTCTAGCCCCTGAAATTGCGCAAGAGATCCGTCCTTGGGCTGTGTGTCTCTGCCCAAGAAGCAGCATTACATAAGAAGTATTATGAGGGTATGTTGCGTCTATTTATTCCTACGATGCTTCTTAGGGTGTTGCTTGGGTGGTTGCTTTGATACTTGTGTGTCTGTCTGTCAACTTCATTCCCTCCCTGATCCAAATTACGCGTCTTCCGGTATATGAAGTGCCATTCTCTCCAACAGTGGTTGAAATAAATTGACTACAACCTTTACGCAGCTGAAAGGTAGACAATGGTTGTTAAATTATTGAATCTCTATTTTCGAAGAAGAGTGGTACAAGTGACAAATGAACGAATAGTGTACTTATTTGAGCGATCTGGAAACAGCATCTGGCGATGTTACTAAAAGCACATAGAAAACTAACATAGCGTTGACTCATATCAGAGACAGACAACGTCAAACACGTCGTGATTTAGGCTTGTACAACACGTAATCTTCTCAAGAAGGGATTCCTGCTCTACCGACAGTATGAAGGATAAATGGCGCCAGTGTAGAATCTTTGGTGTCCCGATGTTGACAAATTTCTCATGAATTCACGATAATGAATACCCCCAATACTGCCTTCTGCCGCGCTCACCAGATTGACTCGATTCGCTTTTTGCACGTCGGGTGTAGTAGACGGCACCAGCCACAATACTGGTGATAACAGCTATTCCAATTGGAACGAAGAGGCCATTAATCAGCCAGCCATGCGGACACAAACGAATATTTCCAGTGGAGGTAAGGGCGTGGCGAAAAATACACATGCCCTAGCAAGTCAACGCATAGGTCCTTTTTCCACTTTGCTGAATTTGTAGACTCCAATAGCTCCCTAGTATTCTGCTATTCATCCACTTCATTCCAAGAGATAAACATCCATAGTATGTATTACGTATTATCTGTTTCTGCAGTTAGTATACGGAGCCCATATCTTACGAACAAATCTTCTGATTGTGGCGCGCACTTCATGCGGGTACCACTGAAACCTTCTTCTCGGCTTTCGTCTTCCAAAACTGATTCCGCTCAAGTACACGGTTTTGCCCCCCATCCTACCTGCTGCTTCTGTGAATGAACTCCAATTGGAACCATAAATTTTCCGTGTGCGAGACAAGCTGAGAAGGTCGGCCATCGCGTAAAGCACACAAGATCGTCTGCGGTCATCGCAGGTCCTCGGAATAGAAAGAATGCGGCCTGGGAAGGCATTTTCCAGTTTCCTTACTACTTCAACATCATCGGCCGCAACGAAAAACTTGACTTTCCGCTCGGCGGGCCTTTCCATCAGCCTCTGCATCCGCGCTTGGAACACGTGCAGCTGTGACTGAGAGCGCCAGCGGTCGGTGATGGTTGCCCCGACTGAAGTGTATTCACATTCTGGAATGACTGCAACATTATCATTATCAAGCATACGTGAGCGGATATGAATACCAATGGCCTTGCCAAGCACAGACTTGTCAATTGCACTCACGATATCCTCAACAGCCTTCGTCGGCGTCAAGCGCATCAATTCTCGGTTGAGGACACGCGCCGACGAAAGATAGCGCGGATCTGTCTCTGCCACGTACGCGCTCTTGAAGTATACGTGAGAATCGTGACTGACGTTTCGCCCGGATAAAGTCGAAGAGTCGATACGTAGAGTTTCGCGAGTTGTCCCTACAGCCGTCTGCGTTTCACCTGTGGCACCAGAAGAATCCAACGGAGACGATAAATCCACGGGAGACGGCAAACCCACAGTGGACTCTTGTTTGAGCGGCCGAAGAAAGCGCATCACTCTGTGCCCTTCCTTCAGCTCGTCTTTGGCCATATAGCTGACCGGGTGCCAGAATGCTGAGTGATCCGACACGGCCGACCAATGAGGGAAGGAAGGCAGGACAATGAGGTCTTTGAACAGCACAGTGGACATATCCGACCCTTGCGCGTCGGTAGCAAACAGCTCCTCAAACGAAGCACCCAAATGAGCGTCTCTCTCCCAGACAACCACGGGAACTCTGCCAGTTGCTCTCGCCAGTGCCAACCCGGACGCCAGAACCCGCAACCGATTTCCCAGCCCATTCTGCGTGTGTACAAAAAGCGCCCTCGCCGACGGACGAAGTCCCTCCACTGACGGGATGCCCGTGGCGCGAAGAGCTGCGACGACATCCACATAGACGAGCTTCCAATACAACTGGGAGGCCACCGCCTGTGTCAAACTCTCGACAACAGGGTAAGGCAGGCCGTAGGTGCGCAAGAGCGCCCTACGTGCGCCGGCACCCTCGCCTACAATAGCATCTACCCGGCTTCGTAAAGGGGCGTATGGGGCGGGGACATGGGCGGAGGCGGAGACGGCGGCGGGGGCGGGTATGGCAGAGGAGAGATGCGATCCGGAGGGATGGGGGCTGGTAGTGCCAGGGTTGCTGGGCGGAGAGAGGGGTGGAGCAACGGGGTGATCTGAGCGGACCACGACGGTGAGCGGTTCGGGGTCAAACTGTCGACGCGGGCGCGCCAAGAAAAGAATTCCCGCGAGTACTAATGATGAGGCTAGGGCGTGGGCGGCCGTGAGACGTGGAGCGGGCTTGGTACGGCGGTAGAGAGCGCGGCGCAGAGCTCGCCGAAGCAGGACGGCGGAGCGCATAATGAGCGCCACGCAGTGCCGACACAGCCGAGCTATGAGAAGAGAACAAGTCAGTGGAGCAAGGCAGCGGTGAAGGGGAGTTGCCTTGAGGCGAAGCGGAAGAGCGGCGATGTCAAGAGCGGGGGGGGGGGGTGGGGGGGGAAGGGCGAACGAGAGGGGTAGGAGAAGAAACGTTGGGAATGACATGCGGCCATTGCGGAAGAGGTTGTTGCCAATGAGGGCGGAGGAAACATGCGGATCGATGGGTGAACGGGGCGATTTGAGCCGGTCAAAAGAACCGTACATTGCTGGTACAGAGCACAAGTGCTCGTCCGTTAGGCGCCTCTCCCGCAACATCCTCTCGACCAGGAGAAAAGGCCTCAAACACACTGGTGTTTGTTGGGGCGTGTGCCGCACACAGGTATGGCGGCTTGTGCCTATTCATTGACTTGCAGCTGTACGATTGGCCAATATTGACATCTGGATGTACGCCACGTCTACAGTCATTGCTGCATCGGTCTGTGTGATGCGTGTGGCCGTTCTGATTTGCTTTTTTCTACCGCGTTCTCTATGATGCCCTGTCTGCGCACCGTGATGTAAAGCGTGTTCCTAGAGCTAGATGCGGGACACACGCTCCGAGCTAGCTTGCTCATGTCAGGACAAACAGCAGCTGTTTTTCTCCGTTGTACACACTGTAATTGGCAGTCTTTGAAACCCCGGTCACAGACGCGTGTTTGGGCGGACTCCTGCCGCTGTGCAAACAACAGCATGCTGCATGGGGGGAATACGCCCGAGAGGACTCTGCAATGAAACGCAACAACCACACAGTACAGCAGTGCAAAACTTCCGATGCAGAAGAGTCGTTTGAGAAAATGAAAAGAACGAATGACGCTTGGAATTTCGCTTCACCTTGTGAGCGATAGAAACGACTGCAACCCAGATACATCTCTGAATAAATGATGGACCGCGGGTACGAACGAAGACATACTTCACTCTACCTGCAGAACCGCAACTGGACTGATTGACGAGCGAATCTCTCCCCTGTTCACGCGGCAGCTTTTCGATATATCGCCGCTGCACCGCCACGTGTCCAATTACACAAGGGCCACACACGTGCACCACAATGGCACGTGTACATCGAGGAGTAGCTACTACATGTACGGAGGGGGAAAGTTTACACGGTATCTACTGTATGGCGCATTCCTGGATGTGAATATAGGGTTCAACCTTCCGCAGTACAGTCTACGAGCGTTCCCACGTCGTCCCGTGTCGTTACGCACCTGCAGCGGCGTCCGTGCATCACGGGTACCATTTAGAGTCCGTCAGAGCATCCCTTCCTGTATGAGTCTATTTGCTACATGTACTTTTATAGAGTAGGCCAATCAAGTAGACAATCGTTGCGTCGGCAAAGACTAGATCGCATATTAGAGTGCATAGCAGGAATAGTCATCCCTGTAGCTACTGGGGAGATACTGTACCGAAGTCCTGCGCAAACGTGTCCTCTTAGAAACAACATTGCAAATAACATTGATGAAGCCATATCTTTCCGTGCGTCTACTTAAGGAAAGAGCGACCTTTTGGCAAAGCTGGTAACTCTTACAGGGATCGATAAGGCCACTGAAACGAATGACTGGGCTAGGGAAGGTCTAAAGGACCGGTTGAACGATAGTTGATAGTTTAGTGTTCGTTGATGACTTTTTCTTCGACTAACAACACCCGCTTATATAGAAAATGCACTAGGAGCAAAAACTGCCTAAAATATCCTGTGCGCAGCGATTTGGGTGCAATATCGGCTCATATGGGCAGGAACAGCCGATTTCTAATTTCTAACAATTGCCAGCGCACCAATCATGGCTTCTAGATATTTCTCGATTTTTCGGGAAACATCTAGAGCTGTAAAAGCGTGTGCTGCTAAACTCTCATTGGCTCTTCTGAATCAAATTATGCATACCAATGTAATCTATTTGCACACGTGTGAGTAATGTGCGCATTCTCCACGAGTGTGCATTGCTGCATATGTAAAGTATTGTGTGAAAGTTAAATGTAGCATCAACCCACAATATTGCTCTAACACAATTGTCCTATGCAAATGACGCGTCTATCGGTGCAAAAAACCTTCTATTACCTCCCCTTCTTTCTCAACGCTCTCTTGGCTGCAAACAGAATGCTGTCTGCACACTCTGCACTTACATACTCCAAGGTATAGTCGTCGGAACATGATAACCGATTTCCCCCTTCAAGTCATCTACCATTCTACTTCCACTTTCGAGCTCGTATCATTAAGTTTCCTACCCAAGCCTAATCTGCCCCGTTTCTTTGATCTCCAGCGCGAAGTTGTGGCTTTAACCCGTCAAGTTTGGTTGCTTCTTCGTATCTCCGTTTTTTGGAAGCGATGTTTTTCCATGTGCGTACTCCCAGAGTTCGCCAATCGATAAGGATAGATGTCAAGCAGCTGATTATGGGGCGAACGAGAGGTGAGTGTAGGTTTGTTCATCCGCACCCACCTACTCTTCGCTGTTGCCACGCAATAGCAAGGGTACCTGATAATACTATATCCATTTGCTTATGGGCCAATAAGCCGAACGCAGCTCGCGAAGACCTCTCACATCTCACATCTTCTTTCTTCGCTTAGAGCGTCGCGAGTTGCGTCACAGTGCGTCGCGCAAAGGTATCCCGTCGCGATAACGGCGGTATTCTGGTGCGCGATATTGTCTTGGGTTTGTGCGTCAAGATGGGCGAAGGACAGTGGACGAGAGCCATAGAGGCCGCAGTAATTTGTCGATCGCCTGGGAAGGCATATAGTTGCCCGAATAGCTAAAGCAAATAAGCTGCAGTGCATACTTACGAGATATATTTGCGAGGCCACCCGTGTCCCATTGAAGGTGAGGCTGAGGGGGGTGCACATTAGACTCTGGGAGGTGCGCTGCAGTTTTGGGGACGGGACAGAGATTATGTGCGTGCGTGACATAACCGCTGTTGCATGTGTCGTGAAAATGGCCTGCGGAAAGAAAGTACTCATGCTTGCCTTAAAATGCGCCAGTATTTGGCTGTATTTGGATGCCACTCGAATTTATAATCAGCTATGGATGGGCCCGAAGTGGCGGTTTGTGGACGAGAACAGAATCGTCTGTTTCGACCAAAAAGAACACCTCTATGTGTGGACTTGTGAACGAAAAGACCTTGAGAGGAGGGAAATAGCACAGTTGAGCTTGAGTATGGCAGGAGAGCTTTACACATATCTGTAGACAACGTGCAGCCGCAGCTGCTTACCTCAATCGTCTCACATTTTTAACATATATGTTCCTTCCTTCTGTACCTGGTCCAGGTAGAATCTTGTATTACTACACCTCAAATTAAGCTCATTCTTACTCCAGTTTGTCTTGAAGGCCTCAATAAGCGAGCGCGAGTTCTTCCCGTCAGTCACAAGACTCCAGATATCCGAGAAGCTGCTGTGCTTAATTTTGAAAGGCGCTGGAGGAGACGAGATGGAAAGAGAGCCCGTGCGCGTAAATATACTGTGCTTTACTATTGCAAAAAGACCAGAAGCGGAACGCAGAGTTGTAGACGAACTGAAGTAGCCATCAGAAGATATCCAAAAAGTTAACTTCGCCATAGTGTTTGACAAGAGGGACATGCAAATCGGGCGACGAATGTAGGAAAAGGAAAGAAGAGTAATACTAGCGAGAAAAGTAGTGATATGTATATGATGGATGGGCAAGTGTGTATTAGGATGTATGAAATTGGTTATATTCAGAGTCAAGTGACAAAGTTTGGCGTTGTTGACTGAGGTTTTGTGGTGTTGATAGTTGAGAACGCTGCGCTACCATGTGCGGCTGAAAAGGCAAGCATAGTTCAACGACGTAACGTAAACACATAGACGTGCTATAGAAATTTTCTGGATCTGTGCCCTTCATTGTTGCTGAGATGTAGGAACGTGAGGAGTTCAAATTTATGTCAACATTAGTTGACAGAAAATGACTTCACGGCTTGAGAGCTGTTCGTAGGATCTATGACAATGCAGTACTGTATATCCAATCGTTCTTAGCCCTACGCATTTCTCTCGCAAAGTCAGTGGTCTCTATTAAGTCAATCAGATTTGGAGGCAATTACCACATTGCTGCCGGCATCTCGGCCTATTCAGGATAATAAATCGTCAGCTTCAACTTAACGTCACCTAAAGTTACACCTTTAGTAACTCTCGAGCGCTGTCGCGAGATGCCTCAAAAATGCTAGTGTGGAGTTGGATTTTGATATAAAACAAAACAGCTAAGTCAGAACACCGAAACAAAATTATCTCTAAGTCTGATGCCAATTTACCGTGGTATCATGAAGCAAGATAACAGTTCTTTAGTTCGCATTTTTGCTAGGTCAAATACTCATATACCCTCTTCACTGTCATATATATTTCAAATCATTGGCAAGGGACGGAATTAAACGCCAAGCTCGGGTTCTGGGTCGTATTTCTGATTCACTTCGACACGCACACAATGCGCACCGAATGAGAAGGCTCCCTGAATGCTCATCTCTGATATATACTCCCACCTCTAATACGCATGCTCTTCTCTCTGGAGTCCAGTGTGGAGTCGGTAAAGTCACGGCCGCCTAGAGACGGATCGATAATGAATCTGTACGAATAGTACTCAGAAATTCGTGCGGTTGTATCGGTATTAGCAGACCGCAAATTTACAAACCAGCATGTCAAAAACAAGTGTCATACTCAGCTCTCTACTCATCTCAAAGAAATGCATGTCATTTTCCGCTTTTCCAGAGCGGACCGCCTTTCCTTTCAAGAGAAGGAGAGAACCATAGCCTTGATGCCGCAATCTAGTCTCCGCGGAGTAGAACACTGCTCTGCCACGAATGCGTGAAAGATCTTGTCCATGTTTTTGCTAGTAAACTAGACCCAAGGTGCCCAGGACGGAAGCAATTCAAAGATGGAATGCTAGGAGATGCCGAGACAGCAAATGTTACGAAGAAAATTACCGAATGATCATCTACGCGGGAGCATTTCAGACGACGATTTGCGGAAATGCCATGAGTGCGGTAAATCTTTTCTCCCGTTTCGCTCGTCTATAGCAAGCGTACCTTTAAAATAAATTTCTGTCGCTCAACAGGCCTCTCGTTTCTATCGAAGGGGGTTTTCGACTCGCACGGCGCCATTTATTGGAGCGAAGGCAACATTAAAGATAAGAATTATCACTGTAAATATATTGACTGAGCAGTTCAGCCTCAATCGTTATACTACGTCGACGCCAACAGTCGCATAGAGTAATAAATCAAATAACCTATCAGCTCCTTCGAGTGGAAAGTAGGCAAAGTATTACGTCAGCCGGGATGGTGGACGTGAGACGCCTGCTTGTTGTCTTTCAAACATATCCGATGCGACATGCGGAAATCTCCCTGCTCCTAGCTTCATCACTCTCTCGGACTTAAAAAGATGATTTGCGGAGCAGTCCGCTCAACTACGAACCATGATCTAAAACACATTGGTGATGTTTGATGGATAAAACGCGCGAGCAGCACGTTTAATTTTCCATGTAGGACGCAACATCGCATCGTCATCACCGAACTGTCAGCCTTAACCAGCCGCTGTACGCGGATATTCATCTAATCAATTTTCTATTTAGTCCAGACCTATTTACATAAACCTCTAGACCACGAAGAAGTTATTGGCGGACTTGTGTCGAGTAGCACGACTTCTACGAGATTTGAAACATGATAAGCGACACAAATGACTAAGCTTTGCCTAATGACCACTTCTCGAATGTAATATAGGTCTTCATTGCATAGGGATATACTTACACTGGAGTATATCTGTAGGTGCTAGTTTGCACCCAAACTCATGAATAGCGAGAAGAACTCCTCCAAGGGAGAAGCATCCCAGTCATATTGACACTTCATAGCTGAGTTGATCAGCACGCTTAATGTTCTGTGATGGCATGGAAAAGCATTCCAGTGTGGAATGAGTGACATAAAAGCGTGAGTGGCACCTACAGTACCAGCCAAGATGCGGTCGGTACATTCCAGTGCAGAGAGGAGTTTTGTGCTGCAGTTATGAGAAGAGTAGAGCACGGATGAATTTGAGCAGCGGAAGATGCGTCGAGAACTTGATGCGCAACGCGACGAGTCAGAAAGTAAGAATAGACTGCGGGAAGTAGGAAAGTGGCCAAGCTTTAAGCTTTGCAACTGCGTAGTGAGCATACATGTGATGCAACTCAACCAGTGTTGAGCACAGGGGAGGCACCGGACACTCGGCATGCTAGCAAGGTTATCTCTGCGTCAACAAGAATATTGAAAACATACTGTACTGTACTACCCAATTTTGGTGGTTGCACTCTCGACTCAGTAGCAGCAAAATAAACCCTATTCCCTTCAAACTTTCGCTATTCCCCCAATCCCTATCCCCCGAACCCCCTAACCCTAATCCACTGGGCTCAGAACACAGGGTTCAGAAACGGTTCATTTCTGGACAGTAGTACACCACTGTTGGACAGTAGGGTGCTGGTCGTAGCGCTTTTTCAGCGCAGCTCTAATTTATATATTGTCATGGCTCCTCTCTCTGAGCAGAACCTCTCCTCTGTTCAGCTCGGGGCACCGTCTGTGAGGTGGCTGGGAGGTTGTCAGGCAAATCCCGCAACGGGGAATTTGATTTTTCAATGGAAAGTGTGAAAATGGTTCAACATTGTTGCCGGCGTACTGGTACAGTACGACCTGTGAGGCCCCAACCTCTACCAGACTTCTTCTCAGGATGCCCAACTTTCGAGCTGTTTGCTTTCCACAGTCTACCAAAGTTCCCTTCCCATCCACAACGTCTCCGAGTACGCCATGCCTAAGACCACATTTCAAATTTCCCCTGATAATAAGCTTACCAGCAACGCAACGTTCAGGTCTGATACCGAACCAATTGCCCATGTCAAGTACGCCAAGTTCAAAAGTACAGGCTCGTTATACATCGTTTCCCCCCTCGCCTCCTTCGACATCTCACACAAGACCAACTCCGGCATCTGGGAACTGGTGCCTACGTTTGATGGTGCGTCCGTGACACCGGCCGCCGTGGCCACCAAGCCCAAGTGGTACCGAAACCAGGTGACAATCAAGGACATGAAAGGCGAGCGCGTGTATAGGCTGCATCGGAAGGGCATACAAAGAAAGTATATCCTTTTGGAGGGTGACTCGGAGGTCGCAGTATTTCTGCCAGAGGGCATGTGCAAGAGAGGGTACTCCGTGGAGTTTGACACGGAAGTTCCGGTGCAGGTTGTGGCGTTTGCGTACTGGGTCATCGGCTTGCTTAACATGCGTGAAGACGGGGCAGTTGTGGCTGCCTCGGTTACAACCTAACTGACCCACGACTCTGCGTCGTACAGGGCAGCAACAGCTTTCCTGCTTGAGGTCGAGCTGTAGGCCAGAGACAGCGTGCACCTTGTGCAGCTGGCGACCTTTGTGCACGGGCCACCTGAATTCTTCTTGCGGTGGTTTATATTTTCTAGATGGTTTCTATCCTCAGTGTTCTTTCCCTCCTTATCATCCTTCCCCTCCCCCCCTCTCCCGTGTGCTGTGCTTTAAAAACTCCGTGGCCGTTTGCCAACCCTGCGCGACGTATCACCTCTCCAGCAGCGAGGAATTTTCATCACTCAAGACCCAAGCTCCTCTAGGTCTACCCCTTCTTGTCTTTCTGATGTCACATCATCAAAGACGACTAACTTCTTATCTCTCAATCATCGCCTTCTTTCCCCCTCCTCCCTTATACTTTCACCAGTGCAGGATGTGTGAGAGAGGTGAGGGGTAGAGGTAAACGAGGGGTGTATACTGCACTGGTGAGGAGGCCCTGTGTTGAGAAGGTACAAGTGAGCTTTCTTTGCAAATATTATTCGATAAAACGAAATGTTGGTACAGCTAGGAGTGCCTTGCAGACAGAGCTACCTGCCTAGGCCACTGAAAACACTTCAATTTGGGATAGCAATAGTCTTACGCACACTGCCGGAGAAAAGGTCAGATTATATCTATGCTGAGCATTTAAATCTGAATGTTGAATCAAGGACGGCAGTAAAGCCGTCACATTTATGCGCAGAGCTATACATATAACTCATATTGTCGGGTTCACCACACGCACAATGTGCAAGGGCACACGTTTATGAACATCGCTGATGTAAAAAAAGTAAATGGGACAGTACGTTATGTTGTTGTACGAGAATCCAGAGAGTGGCAGCAGCAACCTCGTATTCACATGATGCGAGGCAAGGTGACGGAAATGCGTTCAGGAGTATATCCTAGTAACTCTACAACATTTCAAGGTGATGAACTGTAACATGCTCTAGACAAACTTTCTAGTATAGCTAGAACTATCCATAGGTATCTGCTATATCACATCGGGAATATACTAGCCTCTCAGAAATAACGCAACACTAGAGGTGCAAGATGTAATCTTGCCATGAAGATTGTGTCAATCTACATGAAGTATTACCAAAAGCATATGACTTTCTTTTTGTTATGTCAAACACCAGTATACTTATTTTACTGTAGTAAAATGTAAACTCTCAGCTGATGATAGTTTCTTGTTGACTTCACGTTGTCCACCGAGTTCATCACATGCTGTCAATGATAGTACATTAATTCCGTAGTTTTCTTCAACCACTCAGAAATGTTTGACAATTGCTTAACGTCATGAATATAGGTTGCATGGGGAGGGTATCGTTGACATACGCTGAAGCACTGCTAACGAGAGTTTCGTATTTAGAACAATTCGAATAGCTGCCTTAGCACTCGCGAAGTTATCTGCTCTCAGTGTACTTTTATCCATAGCTTGAAGAGCACGAGATACCCGAATTGCTGTCTACTTGTCTCCATTATTTCGCTATTGTAACACATACGTTCTTGTCGCGGAGATGTGTATCGAGAAGTATAAGAACCTGGTTTTCAGTCTCCGATACGGACCAGCACTTTCGGGCTTTTGCAGACGACTGTGGTGTTAACGAGAATTTCGTCAGGTTGGTCGCACGACATTCAGTTTCAATAATGGGAAAAGGTAGCGAAGGGGAACCAAGGGGGAAACACCAAGCCTGGTATCATGGCACAAGGCAGCGCAGGAGCTTTCTGCCATTTGAAGACACCTAGGAACATGCACGCACCTTTTTGTCGCGTGTTCAACATGAAAGAAATACAGAATCCGAATGCTATCACCTCAATCGGCTTGTCTCTCTTGTAAGATACAGTGTGGTTCATACTACATGATCCATGAGAGTTGCAGGATGTATTTCGTCGCCTTCTTTTCTCGAAAGGTACGTGGGTAGTACCGTGCCGCCAAGGTCAATGGATATGTGCTTTAACCTGTGCGAAAAGCCACAATCTAGCTAACCTACCCAGTTTTCGTAGCGGTAATGATAGTTCAGATTAGTCATCACTACTTGCGCGGAATTCCCGAACACCAGACACGGTTCTGTGGATTATATTGTAAAATGCCGAAGGCATCGTCACCCTCACAAATCCTGTGGTTGCTCATGCCTCACATCTCTTACACGGGTTGTCAACAAACAGCGGATTTCAAGGCACAGCGTCTTGGCTCGTTTGGTTTCCTGGAACGTTTATCATGGTTATGTGTGACATGGTGTCCGAAGGTAGTGGTGCAATAAGAAGTCTGTGGGTGTCTGAGACCGAGATAAAATCTCAACAATGGGCACAGACTCTTCGAAACAAGTTGAAATGATGTGTGCGGCTGCAACACACCCTACTGTTTGCGTGGTGTGAAAATGGTCGGGGCATAGACCATGTTCTCGAGTTTGGGTACAAAGTTCCCCAAGTACTGCATAAGATTCTAATTTGAGATTAGCATAAGCAGACCAGCCATCTTCTGACGTAGGAGCTTAACTTTACGGAAGGATACTGTATTGGTGATTTCTTATACAGCATGACCTTACGACTGCACATATCATGGACTACCACTACTCTTTCGTACAGCTTTGCATCCTCCTACACCTTCCGGCTCCCATTGCACTGAATGTATGAACTGTCAAGCGCGCGTACAAATCTGGTATAGGGCTCGTGCGCTCAGGCGAAAATAGCCGTGCCTCGTTCTATATTGTGGTGCTGAGAGTAAACTGATACGCCTTTTAAATACGGTGTGAAAGGGGTGCCCGGCTTATCAGTGCCACGAATCCAAAAGAGCGACTGGTTTGGTCAGAAAAGTTGCTTGAGAAAGGAAACGCTGGCTATGATAAGCGTGAGGAACCTTAGATGGTGAGCTTTTTCATGGTAATTTCACGGTAGCCACATCCAGGGACTAATATTCATGGACTTCGAGGGACGTAAAGAAAGGCAAGCAAGGAGAGGACCAAGCGAGAGCAGTACAGTTCAATATAAAATGTGCCCGCTTGCATGGAGAGGAGAAGGATTTCGAACCGAGGTTTCGAAATGCGTCTGGATGGGGGTGACTGGGAGGGTCAGGGAAAACGTTCAGTGACGCGGGTATGGGCTGGTGCATTTGGTACGTGATTCACCATGAGTTTCCGATTCGGTACCTGATACCTACACATAGCTTCTCTGTCCCATGCTATACGATGTATAAATCGTGCTAGTACACATTCTTAGCTCTTTGCTATTACATAATCATCCCGGAGTAGGTCAATCAGCCATGAGATAGCGGTTGTATCTGTACCAAAGGTCATAGTACAAGAGTTTGCTTCAAATGGATATGTTGGTTTACGTCGACTCAATTCCGTTACCCTTAGCAGTTCCAGCAAATTCACTGATACATGCTCTGCAGTTCTGCTACTGATCTGAGGTTGTCTGTTGCGGCACTGTACTCAATGTACAGGTTCAGGGTCCAAGCATATCTTTGCCTCGACTATCCATAAAAAATAGGAGACATCATTTCTGGAACCGTTGTCATTGCTTCCGATGTTCTCGACGGAAAGCCTCTCTCCGTCCGGTTCTCCAACGGTACCAGCTTTCCGTCTTGCTGAGAGATTCTGTTCATGTGATGTTCGCGTGTGATCTTAGAAAACAGTACTATCGCCACCACCCTCAACTCATAACTATAATCCCAGTGCAGTAAACACCCGCCCTGCCCCGACCTCTTCATCCCGATCATTCACCGACCTGACGCCGATCTGCACCTCCTTCCTTCCAGTCTTGTCATTCAACCATGTCTCCCCGCTTTCCATTCTGTACAGCGTCCTTGAATGACATGCGCTATCACGATGACTTGCTCCAATCTTCCTCAGGCAAACCCCTTACCTATGTCGACTTTGCCTGCACAGCCTCCTACAGCGTCATCCGCGTAACTACTGTTGCCGCCGTATAGACCATTGCGCATGCGCACAACTCCGGTGTATGGAACGAACACCTCGACGACGGCAGCTCTGCGCCCCTGTGTATGACGACAACAAGAGACAACTGTTACAGTGCGACGGCGCGGTTTCGGCGGAAGGGAAATTCTTACGAGCTGCGTCGCGTGAATGCTGGGCGCACGCACAGATTGGTGAGGGTGAGAAAGAAGGTAAGAAAGGTAGCGCTGTACAAAGGAAAGACATTGTCAAGGGCACGGTACGAGGTGACTACATGAAAGGGAAGGGCATAGAGCGAATAGTGTTCGGGTATTGGAAGATGACGATGCTTCACTGGCCGAGAAGGGGCAAGTTGCATGCGGCGGTGGAAAGACCGGGGGGGTTTGCAATGTGTGGTCGTGGGGGATGTGGGGAGTGTTGAG
>JAUKWC010119482.1:0-22789 GCA_032356245.1 Endocladia muricata
GTTGTCGTTGCCGTCGCCGCCCGAGATCCGTTCCTCGCCATCGCCGCCGATGATCGTGTCGTTGCCATCACCCCCGATGATGGTCAGACCGGTCCGCCCTTCGCTGAAACCCGTGACTTCGATCGAGTCGTTGCCGTCCCCGCCGTTGACGATCAGGTTCGCCGTCTGTTCCTTGGTGAACTCGTGCTTCTCGCCGTTGACGGTGACCGTCGAGGAACCGTCGGCGTTGTAGTGGATCTTGATGTCGTCGTTGCCGTTCGGATTGGCGTTCACCGTGCCGCTGTTGTGCGTTCGGGTGCTTGCCGCCTCGTCGCCCTTCTGCGGGCGGTTGTTGACGTAAGAGGCGAGAACTTTCTTGTGAACCGCTTGCAAGATGCTTCCCATCAGGAATTGCTCCGTAGCTAGGGTGATGCCCGCCCGGAGACGAATTTCGATTCCGTCGCGGTGCGAGGTGGCCGTCGGTTGTCGACCACGGAGCCATCACATCACGACGCCCGAGCGCTGCCTATCGGGGTGGACCCCTACCGCTGCCCGTTCCTTTTACCGTGCGTGCGGGTCCACCCCTATTCCTGCCGAGCGACGCTTCGCATAGCGTTCGTCCCGTATCGATACCCCGACAGGAACGCCGCCGACATGTCCATCTCGCTGCACAAGAACATCCGTCCTCTGGCCTTTGCCGGAGCCTCTCGCATCAAGCTGACAGCTGCTGCACGGGCCGAGGCGGCCGCACGCAACGCGTCACCCGAGTCGAGTACGGGTGAAGGGGTCGAGCATTCGGGGGCCCGTGCCGACACTGGTGGCGACACGCCCGCGCCGCCTCGCCCGTGGCTGGCGCCGACGGGCAGCGATTCCCGTCCGGCGAATGCGGAAGCCCGGCAAGCGACCGGCTCCGATGCGAGCGCGGCCCCCACATCCGCGGCAGGAACTGCGGACGACCAGGCGCTGGAGGCGGTGGTCGCCAAGGTTCAGGACAAGCTCGGCGCGCTGGCGAACGACCCGGAAGCGTTTCACGAGGCACTCACCAAGTCCTTCGGCGATCGCTACGACAAGGCAGCGGCGGAGACCATCCGTCAGCAGGTGATCGCAGGGGATTTCTCCTGGATGCCGAAGATCGAGGTCGTCGACGGCGCGACGCTCGGTGATACCTCGGGTACGCAGGGCGATGGACAGGGACTCGGCGCGTACAGCGCCGAGACCGATACGGTGTACATCAGCCGCGAGCTGCTCGCGAGCGACCCGGACAAGGCAGCCTCCGTTCTCACGGAGGAAATCGGTCACGGACTCGACACACGCCTGAACGTCACCGACTCCGCCGGCGACGAGGGCGCGATCTTCTCGGCGCTGGTCGATGGCAAGGACCTTTCCGACGCCGACCTCGCGACGCTGCAGACCGAGAACGACAGCGGCACGATCGTCGTCGACGGCAAGGAAGTCGAAGTCGAATACAACTTTCTCAAGAAGGGGCTGAAGAAGCTCAAGAAAGGGGTGAAGAAGATCGCCAAGAAGGTCGGCGAGGTGGTCACCGCGCCGATCAAGAAGGTCTACGAGGTCGCGAAGAAGGTGCACGAGTTCCACAAGGAGGCCTTCAAGAAGATCATGCAGAGCGAATTGCTCGGCACGATCATGGCCGTTGCCCAGTACATCCCGATCCCGGTCGTTGCAGCCGTCGCGACCGTCTACAACACGGTCAAGGCGGGCTACATGGTGTATCGCGGCATCAAGGAGAAGAGCTTCTCCACCGTGCTCAGCGGCGTTGCGGGGCTTGCCGGCGGTGCGGCGAAGCTCGGCACGACGTTCGGCGCGTCGGCGAAGTTCGTCAAGGGCGCCGCGACGATCTCGCAGCGTGCAAACCAGGCAAGTCGCCTCTACTCGTTGCGCGGCGACGTCAGCTTCCGCAACGCGGCAGCCGTCGGCGCCGACCTGTTCGGCGGGACCCGGGCGGGCACGTACTTCAAGGCTGCCGATCGCGGGGTCGCCGCCTACGATGCGGCGCAGAACGGCGACGCGCTGGGTGCGTTGGCGATCGGCGCGGATGCCTTCCGCGAGTTGCCGGGCACTCGCCACGATGCGACGCTCGAGAACATCAGCGATCATGCGCTGAACGGTCGTGCGATCGTCGCCGCGGCGGAAAGCAAGGACTACGCCAGCGTGATCGGTGTCGTCAATCGCGAGTACGGCACCGCGTTGGGACTCGACGAATCGACCCGCGGTCGCATCGACGATCTGGTCGATGTCGCCCGGACCGCCGACCGAGCCGTCGGGCTGGCCAACGGCGAGAAGGACTACGCCGGTGCGGCGGAGCTCCTGTTCACCGAGGCGGCGGACAAGTTCTCGAGTCCCGTCGTCAGCGGCCGCTTCCGCGAGAGCGCCGAGTTCTTCGCGACGCTGGGCGACATCAAGGCGGCGTCCGACGAAGGCCGTCTGGGCGATGTGGGTGCCGGGACCCTCGAGCTGCTCGGGCAACCGCTCGACGCGCGCTCGAGTTCGGCACTGCTCGACGTGCTCGACAGCGTGGACGTCCTGCGCGGCACCGCCACCGGCACGACCGATGCGCAAGCGACCCCGCTGCTGCGTGCCGCCACGTTCGGTCGCGGCGCCTACGACGCGTCGCAGCGCGGCGATGATCTCGGTGCCCTCGCGCTCGGCGCCGACGCCTTCCGGGCACTGCCCGGCACGCGCTTCGATGCCGCGCTCGGCACGGTCAGCGACACGGCGGTCGATGGGCGGGCTGTCGTCGCGCTCGCGAACCGGGGCGACACGGCCGGCGCCATATCGCTCGCCAACGAACGATTCGGTACGCGCCTGAACCTGGATGCGTCCGGCAAGGCCAGGCTCGACGACCTGGTGCGAGTCATCGGCACGGCGCAGACCGCCGTGGCACTCGCGGAGAACGACCAGAACTACGCGGGTGCGGCCGAGGCCCTGTTCGGCGGTCTGGCCGGCCTCGAGACGGTGAGCCCGACGGTGCGCGCGCGCTTCGAGCGCGGCGCCGAGCTCTTCGATCGACTGGGCAACATCAAGGAGAACATCGACGAGAAGCGCCTCGAGATCGCGACGGTCGACACGCTCGCGCTGCTCGGGGAGCCGCTCGACGAGAAGACGCGAGACCAGGCGCTGGCCTTCCTCGGCTTCATCGACACCTTGCGCGGGACGAGCACGGCGGCATCGCCGTCTGCGCGGGCCGACGTGGAGGCGTCGGCCACGGCGGCCTGAGCGCCGTGTCCGGGCCGAATGCCTCTCGCCCCGCGTGAGCGACAGGAAAGGTGGCCCGTTCCGATCCCGGCAGGGCGCCGATCGTGAGCCGGTGCTCTCGGAACGGGGCATTTTTACCGCGATGAACGAGAGGCCGTTTCGTACGCTCTTCGCTCATTCCACCGATAAGAGCGACTCCCATGACGTTCTCTGAAAGGACATTTCGGCGCCAGGCACCCGGTATCGCGACCGGGGCGATCGTTGCCGCTCTGGCGGTGCTTGCAGGCTGTTCGAGTTCCGGAAGCGACGACGACTCCACGCCGCAGCCCAGCAGTGACGACGTCGCACCGCCGATGCCGGGCGATGTGGCGATCCCGACCGACATGCAGCCCGATGCCGCTTCCGGCATGCCGGAAGTCGGTGGCGTCGACCAGGATCCAGGTGAGACCGGCGTGCCCGGTGCCGGAGACGATGTCGCGGCCATGCCGCCCGTGATCGAGCCGATGGGGTCGAGCACGGCGGCGGACGAGGCGTCGCTCGTCGCGTTTCTCACCAATCCCGACGTCGAGGCTGCCGGTGGCGATGTCGTCGTCGCCGGTCCCGGCGCCGGGGCGTCCGCGACGTTCAATGCGTGGCGATGCCGCACCGACACCGGGTCGGTCGAGTACTGGTTTCAGGCGAACGATCCGGAGGATACGAGCGAGACACTGGCCTCGAGCAGTGGCTTCCGCTACGAGGAGACGACCGACTTCTGGGCGCGGTTCAACTTCGAACCCACCGGCAACGACGCGTTGATGTTCGACACGAACGTCGGCGTTCGGGAGCAGGATCGAGCGAACTTCCAGCCGACCACGGGCGAATTGACGACCATTCGGACCGGTCCGGGACGGGCGTGGAGCGCTTTCGATTCACTTGCCCAGTCGGCGTTGGCCTGCACGGAAGTCGAGGTATCGCGCGCGGGACTCTGACGCTCGGTCGCCGGCGTCGGCGGAGACTGGCACGAAGCCGTCCACGCCGATGCCGGCCAGGTTCGATCGCGGTTTCGATCTTCGAGGCCGTCGCTCAGGGGGCGTACGGTCGATGTCGATGGGCATGGACGTGCTTCGTGAAGCGTTCCTCCGCGTTCCGGGACATCGCCTCCGTGAACACGGCCCTCCAGTCGTTGTTGTGCTGTCGGCCAGACGCCCAGCGCTCGGCAAGCGCGAACAGATCGATCGACTCGATGCGAGCGGCGGTATAGGCGAAGCGGCGTCCGCCCAGCAATCGGCTGCCACCGTCGTCGAGGAACAGGGAGCGCTCGGTCGTGCCGTCCGCGTCGACGAACTCGATCGTGAAGCCGTCTTCGAGAAGGGCCCACGAGCCCCCTAGACGCGCGGGGTCGGTCGCCGTCTCGGCGACATGCACGATACTGGGTACGCCCCCGCCCAGGCCGGGCCCCGGAATGGTCGCGAGAACCGATCGTGCGCGCGAGAACGTCCCGTCGAGCGCGAGTTCGATGCGCTCGGTAACGGTCGAGGTCGTGGTCCCGAGGGTCGTGGTACGCATGCGCACGTGCTCGCCCGCGAATTCCGCCGGTGCGGCGTCGGGCTTCGGGGAGAAGAAACGTCCGGCGAGTGCCCGCCAGGCATCGACGGCGACGTCCAGAATCTCGAAGCCTCCGTCGCCGTTCTCCGCGATCCGCCAGCGGGTCCAGGCATCCCCCGGTTCGGCATCGTCGCCGGGCATGACCAGATCCAGCGGGGAACCTTCCAGCGCCAGTCGGGCGCGACCGTCCTTGAGCAGCAAGGTCGTCTCGATGCGTTCGCCGCCACCCGACAGGTCGACAGTCGCCCGAACGACGATGCCCTCGAGATCCGCGGCGACCAGTGGCTTCTCAGCCTCCTGCAGCTCGACTTCGATGTGCACCGTGCCCAGGACGGCCACGGGAGGTTTCTCCACATCCACGAGTTCGAGTCTCGTTGCCGCCGATCCGGGTACGCGTGACACCGCCGGCCGCGCGGCAAGCGGAGCAGGGCGTCGTCCATTGACCGTCAGTCCGGGAACCTGCATCGACGTTCTCCTTGTCCTCGAGAACGACGTTGCGCCAAATCTCTCGCCTTGCCTATTGGGGCAAACCCCTAGACAGGCCTCTCCGTGACGCGTCAGGGGGCAGCGACAAAGGAGTATTGGAGGGATGGATTGATGATCTGCTCGTCGAACTGGGTGCTCTCCAGTCGGTAGCAGTACAGGCCGGGACTGACTTGTGCGGTCGTCACCGCGCGCCGGTTCTCGAAGGTTGCGCCTTCCATCGCCTGCGGGATGTTGTCGCGACCGAGAATTCGAACCGAACCATTCAGATTGGTGTCGTAGACGATGGCGCCCGTACTGGAAGGGCCGCCGAAATGCGAGATCGTCAGTTCGCCGGCCGCGAGCACGAAGAAGGATTCGAACACCGCCAGCTGGCCGTCGGTCTGCGCCGGCATGAGATTGGACAGGGTTGCGCTCGAGGTGACGGCCAGGGGCGCCGCAAACGCCGGTGTCGTGACGTCGACGAAGAAGTTGCCGAAATCGATCGATGGGGTGTTGGCGCGGCAGTCCGACTGGTCCGGCCCGGGCGTCACCAGATCGGGAATCAGCGGCTCCAGTCCGAGTCGGCGCTCGTCGAGATTGCTGATGCCGTCGTTGTCCTCGTCGAATTCCCGGTGCTGATACTCCGAGATCGTGATGCCCGGCTCCGGCTGCACGTTGCTGATCGGAATTTCCTGCGAGACCGCCAGCGTCATCAATCGGTCCGGCAGCTGCTCCTGCCAGGTCGCTTGAATGGTGTGACTGTTGTCGTCCGGCAGCACGAAGGCGACCTGCCACTGGTCGGACGCGGTGCGGGTGCTGGCTTGCGGAACGCCGTCGAGGGTGACCAGCAGCTGCAAGGCGTTCAGATCCACCATGCGGAACGACAGCCACTCGGCGGGCGCGCCTACCGAAAGAGCGGCGGTACCGTTCGGCTGGACCGAACCGGTCATTCGACCGGCGTTGCCGGAAGACGCATCACAGCCGACCGACAATGCCCCGACCAGCGCCGACAGACCCAGCGCTGCTCGCGGCGAACCCGCCCCCAACTTCATCATCATCGGCTCATCCCGGAGTCCACGATTCCCGCCGCCCGCATTCACGCCGCCCGCGACGGCGCGGGGTGGCTTCTCGACGTCGACAAGAATAGAGGAAAGGTGGCACCCGTCACGTCAACCAGTTCGCAGACGGCGCGGTATTCTTCCGCGTCACGGCACCCAGACGTAGCCCGGCTCGGCGTTGCGAGCCGCCGGCGCGCCGGACGGATCGTCCTTCGGTCTGGCGATAACGACGCGAGCGTCGTCGTTGGATTCCGCCACCGAGGACGGCAGCGTGTAGCTCCCGCCATCGGCCCGGACGACATACGTCACGTTCGCCGGGAGACCCTGGCCGGGCCGGTTGCCGACGGGGAGGGGCGTCAGCAGCGGGCGAAAGCTGGGGTTCTGGAAGATGAGGTACTGGCCGTCGGGCGACCAGTGCAGTGCGACGGCATCCAGCCCCTCGGACGCGGCGTCGAACGCGACCGGCTCGTAAACGGCGCCAGTGAGCACGTCCAGGACGATCGGCCGTTGATCGTTGGAATCGTCGTTCGTGAGGCGGACGAGCATGGCGATGCGCGTGCCGCTCGGGTCGACGACGAGGCTGCGCACACGCCCGGAGTAGCGAGCCGGCAGATCGATGACCGACGATAGTTCCGTGGAGTTCGGCGCGGTACGCACCAGTCGGATGATGCCGTCGAACGGGTCCCCGTCGGTATCGTTCTCGATGATGATGCTGTTGTCGGGCAACCAGTCGTAGGGTGACTTGAATTGCCGTTGATACTCGGTTTCCGACAGGAGGTCACCGGCCGTGTTCCGGATCTCGAGGAATCGGCGGTCGCGATTGGTCTGGGCGAAGAAGCGTCCGTCACGCGATCGCTTTGCCATGCTGGTACCGGGGAGGACGCTCTCGCGCGTGGAGACGGCACTTTCGAGAACACCGCCCGCGCTCCAGAAAGCCACGCAGCGGAGGTCTTCCTGCCCCAGGCAGTTGTACTGCGTCTCGACGAACCGGCCGGGTTCGGAATGATCGACCGTGAAGAACCGGCTGGTGACTTCGTTGTCGAGACCGCGAATCGTGTCGGGCGCGTCTGCCCCTTCGATCAGGGAGTACGTGGCGGTCGCGAAGTCGAAGGAAAGCAGGGCGTTCCGATGCGGGAAGTCACCCGTCGTGACGAGTCGACCCGTCAGCGATCCGTTCATCGCGACAGCCGGATCAAGGCTCGGGACGGTCATCGTCGGGTCCATCATCGGGATGGAGCCGGACGGAATCGATCCACCGACGGCGCCTGGCCCGTCGTCGCTGCATGCAACGCACATGACGAGCAGCGACGCGGCGGTTGCCAGTCGTGCGGTTCGAAGCGGAGCAGTGCGGTTCATTCAAGAATGCCCGATGACGCGCGTGTGGGACCGCGAGTCTGCCTCATCGAAAGACCGTGGTCGCTTCCTCCTCGGCGGTTCGGTGTGAGCACCGTCATGAATGTCGACAACATCACGTTCGAGCGATGCGATACGAGCCCGTCGGTCGCCCGCTCGGATGACGCTCGTCCCGGGATCCGGATGCATCGGTGAGGACTCGCTACTCCACCCAGTGGTTACCTGCGAGCACGTTCTGCGGCCCGAATGCGCTGTTCGGATCACCCAGCCGGCCGCCGATGACGATGCGCGCGCCATCTCCGGATTCATCCACCGTTCGGGGAAGTGCTCGGCTGCGTCCATCGATGCGCATCGCGTACACCGGCTCGACCGGGACCGACGGACCATCGAGCGGCACACCGGGAACGAGCGCGTCGAGATTCGAGGCGACGTTCACCCGGAAGAGTATCCACTGACTGTCCGGCGACCAGACGCTGAGCCCGACATCGAGAAAGGGCGACTGCTCCCGGGAGACCGGTTCGTGAACCTCGTTCGTTCGCAGGTCGAGAATGAGCGGAATCTCCGTCAGGCTTTCGATGAAGCGCAGTAGCGCGTAGTTGCCGTCCGGGCTGACGTCGATCTGTCTGATCGAGCCACGGTACCCGGTGAGTTCGACGCTGCTGGCGACCTCGGTGGAGGCGGGAAAGCTGCGCGCGATGACGATCCTGTTGGAGAGCTCTCCTGCCTCCTGGCTGTACAGCAGTCCACCGTCGGGCAGCCAATCGTACGGAGAGCCACTGTTGACACCGATGTCGACCGAGGACACGACGTTCGCGTCATAGGAAAGTCGGCCCTCCAGTTCCTGCGCGACGGTTAGCTCGCTGACGTACAGGAATTGCTCGGCTTGGCCGTAGGCGATGTAGCGACCGTCGCGCGATCGCTTGACGATCCCGGAGTCCGGGCCGTTTCCCAGCCGAGTGAAGATCGGGTCGCTTACTTCTTGGTAGTCCGTGAAGCCTGTCATCTCGCCGGTCTCGTCGAGGAACCCGGCGCAATCCCTGCCCTCGAAGCACCCTTTTGCCGTGAAGACCATCTGCCCGTTGCCGGAGCGATCCGGCCTCACTCGCAGCGGCGTCGTCGGGAAACGGTCCAGCACGGCATTGATGCCGTTTCCGTTCAGCTCTGTCCACCGTCCGGTCGCCAGATCGAACGAGTCGAAGAAGCGGCCGTTGAGTATCAGCAAGCGCCCAGTCAACGGTCCGTTGGCCCGCGCGCCTTCCGGCGTTTCGAACGAGTCCCCCGAAGATTGATCGCCCGTCGACGTCTGGTCGTTCGGTGGTGATCCCGATCCGCCCTCCTCGCTGCAGGCGACGAGCGAAACCACCATGCCCGCCGCGCAGAGCGTGCGAGCGACGAGTGTCGAACATCGGCGGAACGGGGCTGCAAGCATGGTAGTCAGTCTCTGGCGCGGCGCGATATCGGCCGACTGGCGTGTGCCGGGGGTGCCCGAAGGATACTGCAGGGAGGACCGCCGCCAGCCCGCTGCCGGTAAAAGTGCAGAGCCGGCGTAGCCTGCCGGCGAATCAGTACGGCGGCGTGGATGTGCCCGGTGGCCCGGAAGATCGCGTGCGGCCCGGCATCGAGCCGATGGAGTCGCGCTGGTCGACGAACCGCGCAGTCGTGAGCGTCGAGGCCGTGGTTGCAGCAGTCCTCGCTATTCGACCCACTGAACGCCGAAGGTCGCGTTCTGCGGTCCCAGGGCACCGTCGGGATCATCCGAGGGGCGTGCGAGCACGATACGTGCTCCCTCGCCCGACTCGTTGACGGTGCGCGGAAGCGGTCGACTTTGCCCGTCGATGCGCATCGCGTAGACCGGATCGAGGACTGTCGAGGGCGCGTCGATCGGAACGGACGGTACGAGCGCATCGAGGTTCGACGCCGAATTGACCCTGAACAGTATCCACTGACTGTCCGGCGACCAGATTGCCAGGCCGATGTCCAGGAAAGGGTTCTGCTCCCGCGAAACCGGTTCGAAGATCTCGTTCGTGCGAAGGTCGATGACGAGCGGTATCTCCGTCAAGCTCTCGATGAACCGCAGCATCGCGTAGTTGCCGTCGGGGCTGACATCGATCTGCCTTATCTCCCCGAAATAGTCGGAGATCGGGATGCTGCTGGCGACGTCGGTCGTGGCGGACAGGGTACGTGCGAGCGAGATTCGGTCCGACAACTGGCCGGTGTCCTGCGTGTAGATCAAGCCGCCGTCGGGCAGCCAGTCGTAGGGCGAGCCGCTCTGAAGACCGATGTCGACCGAAGAGAGGGTGTCGGCTTCGTAGGACACCGTTCCCCCGCTTTCCAGTTTCACCGACAGTTCGCTGACGAGAAGCAGCTGATGCGCCTGCGAGTACGCGATGTGACGTCCGTCACGTGACCGCCGAACCAGACCGGAGCCTGGGCCAGCCCCGGTCAGGGGGTCGATCGGATCGCGTATCACTCGATAGGTGAAAAAGCCGTCCAGTCCGCCGGTTTCGTCGACGAAGCCGACGCAGTGTGCGCCGTCGAGGCAGTCCTTCGCCGTGAACACCATTCGACCGGGGCCGGACTGGTCCGATCTGACCGATATGCGGGAGTCCGGAAAGCGGTCGATCGTGCTCGAAACGGCTCTGCCGCCCAGAGGCGTCCAACGCCCGCTCGTGAGATCGATTGCCGAGAACGATCGCCCGAGAAAAACGAGCAGACGACCGGTCAGAGGACCGTTCGCCGGAGCGCCAGACAAGGATTCGGACGAGGCGTCCGGCGATAGCTCGCCCGAAGTCGACGAATCGGCCTGCGGCGAACCCGAGCTACCTTCCTCACTGCAGGCAGCCATTGGAAGCAGTAGCGGAAGCAAGAGGAGGCCCCGACGCGTGACCACTTGCAATCGCCGAATCCGGTCTGAACACATCATGCTGATCCAACGGTTGTGCGCTTCAGAGCCCATGTCGATTGCACAAACACGTCCTTCGCCGGCAATCGGTCCGTGCGGCGATCACCGAAGACCGTTCGTCTTCGTGGGGACGCCAAGGGTACCGCACCGACGCGCCGTGCCTCATCTCCGTTCCCTGAACGAGAAAAGCCGCTCGCGCAAAGCACGCGAGCGGCTGTCTTCCTGCAGATTGCCGAGGGCCGCCTCTCGCAGCCCTCGGCATCAAGCGATTACTGCTTGCGTGCGATACCGGCGATCGCTTCACCGATCGACTTGAGCGACGTGGACGTCGTGTTGCTTGCGGTGGTGAACATCTGGATTGCCGCGGTGTAGATCGCGTTGGCCTCGATGAACGCCGCTCGCTTCCCGGAATCGCCGGCTGCTCCCTGACTTTCGCTTCCGCCCTCGGCAGTACCTGCGCTTCTGTCGGCCGAGCGGGTACTGGCTTCGGTTCCACCCTGTTCCGTCTGACCGCCACCCGCGTCACCCGCGCCGCCCGGGTCCGCGAAATCCGCATTGGCGGCTTGAACTTCAGCAGCCCTCAAGGCGATGTCGAGGAACTTGTTCTGAACCTCGGCAAGCAACACGGCGAGCTGGACCATCCAGTTGCCGCTGGCCAGACCGCTCGCGCCTCGGAAGTTGCCTCCCTCGGCCCCTGCCGCCCCTCCACCTTCTCCACCGCCTTCGGCGCCGCCCGCTGCACCGCCTTCGGCACCCCCGGCTCCGCCGGTCGGGCCGGCGTCACCGGTCGCGGGGCCGCTACCGGCCGTGCCGCTGCCGCCACTTCGGCGGGATTCCTCGTTCTCTCGCGATTGCCGCGAATTGGTCTCGATTCTGCTCTCGATGAGCATGTCGTCGATGCCGCTCGCGCCAGCGCTGTCGCTACCGCCCGAGATGGCCGACTCGTTGGCCGCCTCCTGCGTGGTCGACACGCCACCGCCAGAATCCTTGCGATCCCGACCCCGGCCGCCGCTCAACGCGTCATTGCCTTCGCCACCGTAGATGGTGTCCTTGCCGCCGCCGCCATACACGGAGTCGTTGCCGGAGCCCGCATCGATGCGATCGCGACCGGAGTTGCCGAACACGGTGTCGTTGCCGGATCCGGCAAAGATGCGGTCGTTTCCGCCCTGTCCGTGGATCTCGTCGTTGCCACCGTGCGTGTGGATCGTGTCGTTGCCGTTGCCGCCGAAGACCTTTTCGTCGCCGTTGCCGCCGATGATCGTGTCGTTGCCGTTGCCGGCGTGAATCGTGAGGCCCGAGCGACCTTCGCTGTTGCCGGAGACGGTGATCGTGTCGTCCTTGTCGCCGGTGTGGATCTCGAGCTTGCGCGTTTCCTCTGCGCTGAACTCGAACTTCTCGCCGTTGACGGTGACGACGCTGGAACCGTCGGCGTTGTAGTGAATGTTGACCGTATCCTTCGAGTCGGCGTTGGTGACGAGGACGGCCGAGTCGCCAGAGCGGAAGGCGGTCGCGTTCTGGCCTTCCTGGCGACGCGTGTTGTCGATGGTCAGGTTCGCCGCTCCGTCGAGAGCGGTGAGCTGGTTGACGTTCAGGGAGGCGTAGTTCATGTCGAGTGCTCCGAAAGTGGTGGTGGCGGTCGACCGGGATTCCGGAAGCCGCGTCGTGACGCGAGGTGGGCGACCCCTCGCCGTCCACGGAAACGATCAGACCATGCGCTCGGAACACTGCCTATCGGGGTGAACCCCTATCGCCGGCTGCTTCCGCGTCCCGGACCGGCGCTGCATCGGCCTTCGAGACCGCCGAGGCGCCGTTCGCCTCGGTCGGCTCCGGTACTTTTCCCCCTCGACGCGCGCGACTGACCAGCAGGCTCACGCCCCCGGCGGCGACGCCGAGCAGATACTCGTGCTCGTCGTCGGCGATCAGCACCGCGCGTTCGCGCGTGCCCAGGGGCAGCGTCTGCACGATGCGCAGCTTGCCGGCCGGGCGTCCCGGCACGTGCTTGCGCAGACCGCCACGCAGACCGCCACGCAGACCGAGCCCCAGACCGACACCTTGGCCACCGACTCGTCGCAGCAGACTCAGGGCGACCCACGCGACGACCGCGACCACGGCGGTGGCCCCGACGGTGACGAGCAGCGCGTGAGCGAAGCCGGGGAGGGCGCCGTCGTTCATTGCGGTTCCGTCGTCGGCTGCGGCGGGCGCGCCGAGGCCGGCCCCGGGTAGCGGGTCAGGTCCTCGCCGGGCGCCGCGCGCGGCGGGACGTCGGGTTGGAGCTCGAAGGCGCGCTCGGCCGGTGTGCGCATCGCGTCCCGTGTCTCCTCTGCCCACAATATGACCGCGGCGACGACGTCGAACAGGCCCTCGGGCACCACGTCGCCTTCCTCGACCTCGCGAAGAAGCTCCCAGGCGAGCGCCTCGTTCCGCAGCACCGGCACGTTCGCCTCGTTCGCGGCTTCGCGTATCGCGACCGCCGCCTCGTCCTGCCCCTTGGCCGTGACCTCGGGCACGGGAGCGTCGCGTGCGTCGAAGCGGAGCGCGATGGCGACATGCGTCGGGTTGACGACGATGACGTTGGCCTCGCGGGCGGCCTGGTTCGGCGCCTCCTGCGCGAACTCCTGATGCATCTGCTGGCGCTGTCCGCGCAGCATGGGGTCGCCTTCCTGATTCTTGTGCTCGTCGCGGATGTCCTTGATGGACATGCGCTGCTTCTTGGCGAACGAGAAGCGTTGCCAGGCGGCGTCGAACAGCGTGAGCAGCATGAACACGGCGAGCGTCCAGCCGGCCAGCCTGGCCAGGAGGGACAGCACGAGCGCCACGGTATGCCCGACCGTCGCGTTCGGCAGCCAGACCAGCCGGTCGAGGGTGGCCGCGACGATCATCCACATGATCACGAAGATGACGCCTGTCTTCGCGATGTTCTTGAAGACCTCGACGAGGTTGTCGACGGCGAACATCTTCTTGGTGCCGCCCACGGGGTCGAGATTGGACAGCTTCAGCTTGACCTTGTCGAAGGCGAGCACCGGGCCTACCTGCAGGAACTCGATGAGCAGGCCGACCGCGGCGATCGGCAGGAACGTCAGCGCCGTGATGGACAGGAGCACGTCGAGCGCCGCGCGCCCCTGAAGGTTCGCGATGACCGCGAACTCGCCGCTCGGGACATCCAGCGCGTTTTCGGTCAGCAGGACCAGACGCTCGGCTCCCCAGCCGGCCGTCGCCCAGAACAGCACCAGCACCACGGCCAGACCGAGCGTGCCGGTGAGGTCCCGGCTCTTCGCGACCTCTCCCTTCTTCCTCGCGTCGCGAAGCTTCTTGGGGGTCGCCTCTTCGGTCTTCTCACCGTTGGTCTGATCGCCTGCCATTCGCCGACGCTACCACGGGTCCCGGCCGCCGACGCGCGGCGACGCGCGAAGCGGACGACGGTGCTTTTACCGGGGACTCGGCGAGGGGCGGTGCCTAGACTGCGGACGTGAAGACACAGTTGGTCACGGTCTGGCGAACGGACAGGGAGCACGACATGACGGACGATGCAGCGACACGGCCCCACGGGGACGGCGGATGAACGAGGCGGTCGAAGGATCGGTCGGTCAGCGCCCGGGGCGCCTGTCGGGCATCGGGTCGATTCTCTCGCGGTCGAGCGACATCGTTCTCGCGCTGCTCGTCGTCGCCATCATCGCGCTGATGATCCTGCCGCTGCCGGCCATCGTCGTCGACATGCTGGTCGCCGTGAACATCACCATCGGCGTGCTTCTCGTGCTGATGGGCATCTATGTCGGCTCGGCGGTGCAGTTCTCCTCCTTTCCCTCGGTCCTCTTGATCTCCACGCTGTTCCGTCTCGCGCTGTCGGTGGCGACCACCCGGATGATCCTGCTGCACGGGGATGCCGGGCACATCATCGACACCTTCGGCAAGCTCGTCGCCGGCGGCAATCTGGTCGTCGGTCTCGTGGTCTTCCTGATCATCACGGTGGTGCAGTTCCTCGTCATCGCCAAGGGCGCGGAGCGGGTCGCGGAAGTCGGCGCGCGGTTCACGCTCGACGCGATGCCGGGCAAGCAGCTGTCGATCGACTCGGACCTGCGCTCGGGGCTGCTCGACAAGCACGAGGCGCGCGCCAAGCGACGCGAGCTGGAACTCGAGAGCAAGCTGCACGGCTCGATGGACGGGGCGATGAAGTTCGTCAAGGGCGATTCCATCGCCGGGATCATCATCATCCTCGTGAACATCCTCGGCGGCCTGGCCATCGGGATCTTCCAGCTCGGCATGCCCGCGGGCGACGCGATGGCGAAGTACTCGGTACTGACGATCGGCGACGGACTCGTCGCGCAGATCCCGGCACTGCTCGGGGCCATGGCCGCCGGTCTGATCGTGACGCGCTCCACCGACACCGAGAGCGATCGCCACCTCGGCGACTCGATCCAGAAGCAGTTCACCGCCATTCCGCGCGTCCTGCTGGTGGCCGGCGGCATCGCGCTGATGATGTCGCTGGTGCCGGGCTTTCCGGGCGGCGTGTTCGTCGTCATCGCCGTCGTGCTCGGCATCTCGGGGGCGTTGCTGGTGCCGGCGCTTCGTCGTGGCATGGCCCGCGTCGGCCCCGCCTCGTTCGGCCGTGCGCTGGAAGCGCGGAGTCGCCGGCAGGAGGTCTTGCCGACCGACGCTGCTGCCGTGACGCAGTCGGTACCGCTGCTGATGTGGCTGCCGCGAGAGCTGGCGGGTTCGTCGCGCGACCAGGAGCTTCGTACCGCGGTCACCGACACCGTCGAGCGCTTTCAGGAGCGTTCCGGCGTCGCGCTGCCGCCGGTCCGCTTCCGCTGGCTGGAAGGGCAGGAGCCGCGCTGGAGTCTCGAGGTCTTCGACGTCCCGGTCGGTGGAGGCGAGTGGTCGGTGAAGGCGGGCAATGCGCGTCTGCTCGGCGACATCGACGCGGCGCTCGCCGCCAACGCCACGCAGTTTCTGGGCATCCAGGAGAGCGGGCGATTGCTCGCGCTGGCCAGTGAGGACTACCCGGACATCGTCAAGGAGGCAGTGCGGCTGATCCCGATCCAGAACATCGCGGCCATCTTCAGGAACCTTGTCGAGGAAGGCGTGCCGATCCGCAACCTGCGCGCCATTCTCGAGGCGCTGGTACAAGGTGCGCCCCACGAGAAGGACCCGGCCGCGCTGACCGATTTCGCGCGGCTGGCCCTCGCACGCCACACCTGTCACCGGCTGGCACCTGAAGGCACCTTGCGCGTCGTCGCCTTGTCGGCGCCGCTCGAGGAGCGACTGACGAGCGCGCTCCGCGGCTCGGACGGCGCACAGCAGCTGGTGCTCGATCCCGCGACGCTCAAGCGGGTCCGCGAGGCCATCGGCGCCGGGGTGGGACACCACGCACCGGAAGCCATGCTGGCGAGTCCGTCGCTGCGCAGACACGTGCGCCAGATGCTCGTGAGCACGCACCCGAGCGTCGCGGTGCTGTCCTACAACGAGCTCCTTCCCGACCTGCGACTCGACGTTCTCGAGCAGGTCGCTCTCGACGACACGGAAACAGGGACCCCGACCCGATGACGAGCACACGGCGACATTCGTACTCGCGCCCGCGCAGGCGGGCCCTCGCGCTCTTCGCGTCACTCTGTGCCGCGCTCGCGAGCGTCTCACTTCGCGCGGGCGAGGTGCCGAACTTCGACAACGACGTGCGCATGACCGCGCGCGAGCAGCCCGTGGACCTCTTCATCGAGGAATTGTTCGGGCGGGTCGGGGCGCCGGTGACAGTCGACGAGTCGATCGTCGGTACCGTCAACGGCGACTTCGCGAAGTCGGCTCGCGAGGTGTTCGACGACATCGCGGGCTCCTTCCAGATCACGCTGTACCACGACGGCGCGATCGCTCATGTGTACCCGGTGAACGCGACCCGACGCACGGTGCTCTACCTCCCGGACGGGCTCGGCCCGCGGGTCGTGCGCAGCGTCGAGAAGATGGGTCTCGGGGATGCGTACAACCGGGTCGAGAGCGACGAGCTCGGTGTCGTCATCGTCGGTGGCGAGCGGTATCGGGAGCAGGTCGAGGATCTGGCCGAGGCGGTGCAGAAGCGCAGCGGCACGCGGCCCGTGGTCGCTCGCGCGAAGGCGGCAACGGCGCCGGCGACGGTCGTGGAAGAGGCGTCCGACGGAGCCGAGGTCTACCGGGTCTTCCGCCTGCGTTACGCCTGGGCGGACGACACCGCCTTCGCCATCGGCGGCCAGGAGGTGGTGGTGCCCGGCGTGGCGAGCCTGCTGCGCGCGCTCGCCGATCCGGACGCGCTGCGCAGCGCGCCCGCTCGCAAGCGCCGGCAACTCGAACGTGGACTCGAGGGGCTGCGCGGACGCGGGCTTCGCGCCATCGGTGCCGACGGCACGCGCGCCGGTGACGATGCGGGCGACGAGGAGGTGCCCGTCGCGGCCGCCGGGTCGGGCCCGTCGAATGCGCGCATCGTGGCCGACTCGCTGCAGAACGCGGTCATCATCCGGGACCGACCCGAACACATGGCGGGCTACGAGACGCTCATCGCCTCGCTCGACGTCGAGCCGCGCATGATCGAGATCGAGGCGACGATCATCGATCTCGATACCGAGCGCCTGCGCGATCTCGGCGTCAATCTGCGGCTCGACGGATCGGACGGCAGCGTGCTGACCAACGGCGGGATCGCGCCGGGCGCGAGCGCGGCGGCGGATGCGGCGGCCGACGTCGCTCGCGGCGGCGTGGTGTCGCTGATCCTCGGCGACGAGGCGCGCTTCCTGTCGCGCATCCGCGCGCTCGAGACGCAGGGTGCGGCACGCGTGGTGTCCAAGCCGCACGTCATCACGCTCGCGAACGTCGAGGCGGTGCTCGACACGAGCTCGACCTTCTTCGTGCGCGTCGAGGGGCAGGAGGAGGTCGATCTGTTCGACGTCTCCGTCGGGACGACGCTGCGCGTGACGCCGCACGTGTTCGAGCAGGGCGGACGGACGCGCATCAAGCTGCTCGTCGCGATCGAGGACGGCTCCGCGACCGGCAGTCTGGTGGACGACATCCCGGTCATCCGCAATTCCTCGATCAACACCCAGGCATTGATCGACGGCGATCAGAGCCTGCTGATCGGCGGTCTGGTGCGGGAGTCGGACGGCAACACGGTGTCGAAGGTGCCGCTGCTCGGCAGCATCCCGGGGCTCGGCGCGCTGTTTCGCTCGACGTCCAAGAGCACGACGCGCGTCGAGCGCCTGTTCCTGATCTCGCCGCGACTCGCGACACCCGAGCGTGCCGGTCCGCGACATTCCGGGCCGATCCTGTTCGGCGACGCGGCGGACATCGTCACCTCGGCGCCAAGCCGGACGAACGGTCTCGATGACGCCTTCGCCCGACGCGACGCGCAGGAGCGTCCGCTGGCCGGCCGTCTGTCCGATGGTGGCGGGAATGTCTCGCTGACGCCGCGCGGCTTCGAGCCTTCGGTGGATCGCGGGCGGTCGAGCGATCCGGTGAGCGACCCGTCGGGCTACTCGCCGGAACGTGCACCGGAGGCCGAGCCGCGTCTCGACGATGACGTCAACGCCGTCGAGCCGTGGCCGGCCGACGATGACGAAGGCTGGCAGGCCGTCGGCGGCTCGGCGCCCGAAGGCGACGTCATGCCTGCCGCGAACGCCGACGACGGATGGCAGGAGGTTCGCCCGTGAAGCCGACATGGCAAGTACGCATCGTCGCCGGGCGTCGTCGTGGAACGCGGGTGCCTCTCGGCGCCGGGGAAAGCGTCGTTCTCGGTCGTGCGCTGGACGCCGACGTCGTGCTCCGGGAGCCGGGCCTGGCGGATCGGGCGCTGCGCCTGAACATGAGCGACGTCGGAAACGAGCTCACGGTGGACGTGCTGGCCGACGGCGTCCGCGCGGACGACGAACCCGTTGCCGACGGTGAGCGGATCGCGCCGGCGTCCGGCGCGCGCCTGGCGATCGGCTCGCTGGTGCTCGTTCTCGAGGAAATTCCCGCCTCGCTGTCCGAGGTGGTCGACGCGATGACGGCGTCGTCGTCGAGCGACGCGTTCGATGCGGAAGGATTCGACCATGCCGAGGCCGCGGGCGGCGCACCCGCCGATCGATCCGCGAATGCGGCGGCAGCTCTCGCGGCCGACGGTGGTGCGAGCGCCGGGCAGGCGACAAGCGGGCGTGCGGACGTCGTGCGCCCGGACATCCTGACGGAGGATGTGCCGACCGTGCCGGCGCCCGTGCCGAGCACCGCGCCGGCACGACGTTCCTTCGTCTCGCTCGGCTCGATCATCGTGTTCGCCTGCCTCTCGGTCGCGGGCTGGCTCTGGTACGCCGGCGATGGCGAGGCGCGAGGTCCGCGGCTCGACGCGCGGCTCGAGGCCGACTTCCCGACGCTCTCGCTCGAGCAGGGCCCCGGTGGGACAAGCGTCGTGCGGGGGTTCGTGTCGACCCGTGCAGACGCGATCCGGCTCGAGCAGTGGCTCGATGCGCAACCGGAACCGGCGAGCAACGGCACGCTCGTGGACACCGACCTGGCCGAGCGGGTCGCGGACGTGTTCCGCATCAGCGGGGTCGAGGCGACGGTGACCACGCTCGTCGACGGCGCGGCCGAAGTGGCCACGCGCGCCGACCCCGACACGCTGGATGCACTGTCCGAACGGGTGCGCGAGGACGTCCCGCAACTGGTCTCGCTGGTGCTCGACAACACGCCGCCCGCGCCGCCCGAGGACGACATGCGCACCGATCCCGGCAAGCGCGTCGAGCTGGTCGTCGCGACCGATCCCGCCTACGTGGTGACGCGCGATCGCTCCCGCTACTTCATCGGCGCCTTGCTGCCGAGCGGTCACCGCATCGCCGACATCGAGGAAGGCGTCGTCCATCTCGTCAAGAACGACGTCGCCACCGAGCTCAAGTTCTGACGCGAGATCGCGACCGCGTTCCGTTTCACCACCACCCGTTCGACCACCACCAGGAGAAAGACCGATGTCAGAGACCGCACCCGTCCAGACCAACCCGTCGGCCAGCACCCCGCGCACCGATGGTCGCAATCGACGCGAAGGCAGCTGGTTCGAAGCCATGGCCAACGCCTGGGGCAAGGCACTCGATCGGCAGGCCGATCGCATCGTGACCCAGTCGGAGCTCGTCGCCGACGGCACCGACAACCCGTCGACCGTCAACCTGCTGCAGGCCGAAGCCCAGCGCATGTCGTTCCTGTCGAATGCCTCGCACACCTCGATCACGACGATCGGTTCGGCGCTCGACACCATGGCGCGCAAGCAGTAACTCCCACGCCACTCGCCCCCTTTCGACACGGAGACAGCGCTACATGGATATCACTTCTACAGTGCTCGCCCAGGCTGCCGGCGCACCCGGCGGCGCCCCGGCGAACGGCGCGGGTGGCGTGTCCGGCGCAGACCCCGTGGGTGGCGCGTCGGGACTGCCCGCGGCCACGGCGGCCGGTCAACCGACGAGCTTCGGCGTCGACGGTGCGGCGCCGGTCGCGCTGGTCGACGCCGGCTACTCGGGCAATCTTTCCGCCGGCGCATCCCGCTTCGCGGACAGCCTCGAGCGGGTCAGGGCGGCGAGCGAGCCGTCGGCCGTGGGGCGGGCGATGGTCCAGCCACTCGACCGGATCGATCACGAGGCACGGGCGCTGGCCGATTTCGCCGAGCAGGCGCTCGCCTCCGGGAACGAGCTCACGCCGTCCGAGATCGTGACGCTCACCACCCGCAGCCACGAGTTCATGTTCCACGCCCAGCTCACGACGAACATGGCGAACCGGACCGCCGACGGCCTCCAGCAACTCCTTCGCCAGCAGGGCTGACCCATGATCCCGACGATGTTCGTCCGACGCTTTCGCTCCAGCGTGTCCCGCCCGACACGACGACTCGTGCTGGCGCTGCTCCTGCCGCTCGGTCTGGCCGCCTGTGGCGACGAGACCGTGTACTCGGGCTTGACCGAGCGTCAGGTCAACACGATGGTCGCGTTGCTGCACACGTCCGGTGTGCCGGCCGAGAAGGCCCGCGCGACCGACGGCACCTTCTCCATCGCGACCCCCTCCAAGCATTTTGCGGCGGCCGTCGAGACGCTGCAGGCCAACGGCCTGCCGGCAGACGACTACGACTCGCTCGGCGAGGTGTTCGCCAAGGAGGGGCTGGTGTCGTCGCCGCTCGAGGAGCGCGCGCGCCTCAACTACGCACTGTCCCAGGAGATCGCGCGCACCATCTCGAGCATCGACGGTGTGCTGCTCGCGCGCGTCCACCTCGCGGTGCCCGAACACGACGCCCTCTCCGATCGCGTCCGACCCGCGTCCGCGTCCGTCTTCGTGAAGCACCGGGCCGACATCGATCTCAGCTCGAGCATCTCGCGAATCAAGGCGCTGGTCGTGAACGGCATCGAGGACCTGCCGTACGACAACGTGACCGTCGCGCTGTTCGAGGCCCGGACTGCCGCCCTGACGTCCGGTCCCGTGACGGGCACCGGCAGCGGCGCGCCCATGACCGTCCTGGCGTCGGTGGAGCAGGGTGGATCGCCGGGTGGACGAGAGCTGGTGCTCGCCTTGCTCGGTGTGGCCGGACTGGTCGGTGTGGCGACCCTCCTGCACAGCCGGAAGCGTCGCCGCCCGCCGACAGGTGAGGCGTGAACGCGGCCGTGCTCGAGTCACCCGCCGTGACGCCTGTGGACGCTCCGTCAGGGTTGCCGGCGTCGGTGAAGCGCGCGCGCCGCGCCGTCGCTGCGCGACATCTGCTCGCGCTCCAGGCGGACGATGCGCTCGATGCACCGGACCGTTGGGACTGGGACACGCTCGGCGACCTGCCGTCGTGGTGCCTGCTCGGTGAGGAGGAGCGGCGCCGGTTGCAGTGCGTGGCCGGACTTGTCTTTCTCGGACCGGAGCTCTGCCGCATCGTCGATGGCCGGGTACTCAGGGCGATCGGCGAGACGGTCGAGGCCGAGCTGCTCGCCCAGGTGCTCGACGACGCGGACACCCGCTTCCCGGACGCGGTCGACGAGGCGGCCGTCGAGGAAGAGGCGCCGGAACGGTCCGACGACTCACCGGCCGGGATGCTCGACGGTTCGGCGGAGGAGATCGGCGCGCGCCTGCACGGGCTCGGTGCGGGCGTCCTGTGTGCCTCGCTCGGGGAACGACTCGAGGCGGTGCTGCCGCTCGACACGCTGAAGCGCTCGCTGGGCGAGCCGCTCGGCACGCTCGACGGGCCGACGGCCCAGCGGGTGCTGAGCACGGCGGAGGCCTTGCTGCTGTCGTCGATGGAGCGCGCGCGATGAGCATCACGACCTTGTTCGCGGACGAGGGTGCCTGGGTCGCGAGCGAGCGGCTCGTGTACACCGCCGAAGAACGGGGTGCGCTGGAGTCGGCCGCTGCCCAGGCCGCCGGACTCGGGACCCTGGTCGCGACGCGCGAGGCCGAGCTCGAGCGGGCGCGCGACGCAGGACTGGCCGAGGGCGTCGAACAGGGTCGTCGGGAAGGCCGCGAGGCCGTGGCGGCCGAACTCGGTGCCGCCTTGTCGGCGTTGCGTGACACGGTCGAGACCGAGCGCCGGGCGCATCGCGACGCGCTGGTCGAGCTGTCGCTGGGTGTCGTCCGTCGCCTCGTCGGCGACATCGAGGGTCCCGAACGCCTGTCGGCACTCGCGCGCGTCGCCGTCGCCGAGCTGGTGGATGAACCGCGACTGGTCCTGCACGTTCACCCCTCGATGCGCGATGCGCTGGACCCGACGCTCGCACCGGCGGACGACGAGCTGTCGCCTGCCGTCGGGACCGGACGCCGGGTGCGTCCCTTCGACGGCATCGTGGCCGATCACGATCTCCAGCCGGACGAGGCCTGGATCGAGACGCCCGGCGGGCGCATCGCGATCGATCTGGACACGCAGCTCGACGCGGTGCGGGATCAGTTGCTGTCCCGACCCGACGTGCTGGGCGCCCTGGCAGAGAACGCGGCATGAGCGCCGTGCTGGACGAACGGCTTCGCTCGCTGCGCACGGTTCGGCACACCGGGCGCGTGGTGCGCGCGATCGGGACCTCGCTCCGGGCGAGCGGTCTGCCGGTGCGCATCGGGGAGCGCTGCACGATCACCGACCGGACGAACGGGCGGACGAGTCTCGCCGAGGTGGTCGGGCTGGAACGCGGCGAGGCGATCCTCGTGCCGCTCGACGGTCTGCACGGTATCGCCCTCGATGCCGATGTGACGCCGTGTCGCGGCGCAGACGGTGTGCCGGTCGGCCCGGCCTTGCTCGGGCGCGTGCTGGACGGCTACG
>JAUKWC010119593.1:0-22765 GCA_032356245.1 Endocladia muricata
CCCCCCCCCCCCCCCCCCCCCCCCCGCGGGCGGTGCGAGTTTGTTCTGACATGGTGAAGTGATTTGTAATGCGGTGTAGTTGAGGTGCCGTTTGGCGGGGCGAAGGGCGGCGTTTGTATTGATCGGAGGGACTATTCTATCACCGAGATTGAGCGCATAACTCGGCGCTTCACGCATGAGCTGCATGCTAGGAATCTTATAGGTAGCGGCAAGGATGGTACGTTAGCACAGGCTGTGATTAAGCTCCTGGGCGTTCGTGGGGCCAGGTTTGGAGCTACTGACACCTTGGGCGTCTGTGTTTGTCGCTTGCGTGATTGCGGCTGCAGTCCCTGCTCCGGACTATGGCACCGGCCCGCAAGAAATGAGGTGCGTTCCATTCGCCGTCAAAGTTTACCCATTGTCATCGCTTCTTCTCTGCACCTGCGGTTCGCTAACCAAGGTAACCTCTATCATCCTTTGCCTCATTCCCACGCAGTTGGATTCGGGATACTTACTCGCAGTTAAACCCTGGGCACATGTTCACGGCCGGCTGCGTGACCGGTAAACCGGTCGGGCATGGAGGAATCCGCGGGCGCGAGAGCTCCACCGGTCTAGGTGTCTTTTTCGCAATCCAGTCGATCCTTTCCCACCCATCCATCCTGAAGCGCACCGGGCTCTCCGCGCCCGGCATCCGCGACAAGCGCTTTGTTATACAGGGCTTTGGCAACGTCGGATACTGGACGTCCAAATTTATCTCCGAGGCTGGTGGCAAGATTATAGCGATCGCCGAGCGCGACGGCATGCTGGTAGATGCTGAGCAGGGTATCTCCGTGGCGGCGCTACGGGCGCACATGACGGAGCATGGTGGGTCGGCGCAAGGGTTTACAAATGAGGGGAGCCCGACGCTGAGGATGAGGGAGGATTCAGAGGCGTTTATTGGGGTGCCGTGTGACGTGCTGGTGCCGGCGGCGTTGGAGAGCGTGATTCATGCGGGCAATGTGCACGACGTGCGCGCGAAAGTCATCGCTGAGGCGGCGAACGGACCCATCACGGCCACTGCCGATGAGGCGCTTAACGCGAGAGACGATATGGTGGTCATTCCAGATTTGCTGGCAAATAGCATGGGAGTAAGTTTGCGTATTAGGGCGAATGAAAGTGGGGAGAACAAAGGCAGCGTGAAGGGGTTGTCATTTGTGGTTGTCCGGTGATCATGCGCTAATCGTTGTTGTTTTTCTTGTTGTTGTGTTTGTGACATGGTGTTTCTGTAGGTGATGTGCTCATACGTGGAGTGGACCAAGAACATGACGGGGATGCGTCTTGGGCGGTTAACGCGGCGTTTTGAGGAGAGCCACGGGAGGCATCTGGTGGAGATCCTCGAGTCGAATGGCATTTCCATGTCGAAAGAACAAGTGAACAATGTCATTGCTGGCGCAGATGAGGAAACGCATGTGCGCTCGGGGCTCGAGGATACCATGATTGCTGCGACAGGACAGGTTCTGGAGATTGCTCAACAGAAAAAATGCTCGTTGCGCGACGCGGCATACATCAAGTCGTTGCAGGCTATTGCCGATACTTACCGCAGAGCCGGGCAGTGGCCCTAGCGTGACAAGTGGTACGAGCAAGGGGAGAATCGGAGATGTGCAGTTTCCGTCGTGATCTCGCACAAATGTGAAGCGCGACTATAGCTCAGACGAAGGCGTTTACATCGTCTGAGAAGTGCTACAGTATCCTGCCGCGACGGACGACTTGACTTCCATCATCACACTTTCTCTTCGTGTAAAAAGACTACGCAAATCCATCGTATTGTACAATGGGCATAGCGCTGTAGTTCCCCTCATACAGCAAGTATTGATTCTGGACGTATCTACTGGCTACAAGTACTATCGGAAGACTAACAAAGCGCCAAACCTCCCCAGTATTACCCAGAGCTCGACTACCCACTCTATGCTACGTTTTCTAGTCTCTCATCATCGTCCGGCTGCACGTAATCAGTGACTGGCGGGCAGGTGCAAATGAGGTTGCGGTCACCAAACACGTCATCCACACGAGAAACAGTTGGCCAGAACTTTTGATTCTGCACCCACGTCGCCGGGAATGCACCCAGAGCACGCGAGTACCCCCGCTCCCATTCATCAGAGGCAATCACAGCCGCAGTGTGCGGCGCGTGCTTGAGTGGGTTGTCCTCTTTATCTAGGCGACCCTCCTCCACTGCCCGGATTTCCTCTCTAATCATGATCATTGAATCGCAAAAGCGATCCAATTCCGCCTTGCTCTCACTTTCGGTCGGTTCAATCATCAAAGTTCCAGATACAGGCCAGCTCATCGTGGGCGCGTGGAACCCATAATCTTGCAGGCGCTTAGATACGTCGGTTTCCGATATCCCGCAGCTCGCCTTAAACGGCCGAATGTCAATGATAAATTCATGTGCGCATCTTCCTTCCGTTCCACGATAGACCACATTGTACGATTCTTCCAATCGTTTCGCCATGTAATTCGCGTTCAAAATGGCTTGTTCAGTAGCCTCGCGCAACCCATCCGATCCCATCATCTTGATGTACATATACGAGATGGGAAGAATAGCTGACGAACCATACGGCGCAGCAGACACACAGCCTGTCGTGATACCCTTGTTCTCAGACTTGTCAGGGTTGGGCGGAGAGATGACAGGATGATCAGGCAGGAACGGGGCTAGCTGCTTAGCTACACCGATCGGACCCATTCCCGGCCCACCGCCGCCATGTGGAATGCAGAATGTCTTGTGTAAGTTCAAGTGGCAAACATCCGCACCAATTTCGCCTGGGGAGCACAATCCGACCTGTGCATTCATGTTCGCTCCATCCATATAAACTTGACCGCCGTTCTCATGAATAATTTCGCATACTTCCTTGATCGAGTCTTCGAATACACCATGCGTAGAGGGGTAGGTGATCATCAAGGACGATAGATTATCCTTATGCTTCTCAGCCTTCGTTCGGAGCTCATTGAGGTCAACATTTCCCATTTCATCGCAACCCACGGTAACAATTTTCATCCCAAGCATTGCGGCAGATGCCGGATTAGTACCATGCGCACTCAGCGGGATAATACATACATTGCGCTGATGGTCCCCGCGACTCTCGTGGTACTTTTTGATGGCAAGAAGACCAGTATACTCTCCTTGAGCCCCCGAGTTCGGTTGCAAACAGACACTATGGAAGCCCGTGATATCCGAAAGGTCATTGCGTAAATCCGCAAACATCTCATAGTAACCCTCCACCTGATTCACGGGTGCAAATGGATGAGGATTGCAAACCTCTGGCCACGTGACAGGCACCATCTCTGAGGTTGCATTTAGCTTCATTGTGCAAGATCCTAGAGCGATCATTGATGTCGTGAGTGACAAGTCCCGGCTTTGCAACCGATGGATGTACCGCAACAACTCGTGCTCAGTGTGCATTGAGTTGAAAACTTCATGCCTCATAAAGTCGGACGTGCGCGCAAATCCTCCATAAACATCTTGGATAGAAACAGTGCTTTCCTTGTCAGCGATACCCTGCACATTCACAGAGCCCCCTTTCTGGGAAGCAAATACTTCCACCAGCTTCTCAACATCCGCTACCTTGTGGGTCTCGTCAAATGCAAACGTCACCTCAGTGTCGCTCAGGCGACGGGCATTAATCTCCTTGCTGGAAAGTGCTGACAAGAGCTCATCCGCTTCGGACGAGGATCCCAGAGAGACTTTTACAGTATCAAAGAACTCACCAGCCGCTGGCACCTGATATCCCAGTTCGGTCAAAGATTTGGAAAACACGCGCGCAAGCCCGGCAGTCCGGGCCGCAATCCTCTTCAGTCCCTCCGGACCATGGTAAACACCGTACATGGCGGCCATATTTGCCAATAGAGCTTGCGCTGTACAGATGTTAGAAGTTGCCTTATCGCGGCGAATGTGCTGCTCGCGTGTCTGCATCGCCATGCGCAAGGCTGGGCCTCCCGTGGCGTCACGGCTGATGCCAATAATTCTGCCCGGAATCTGGCGCTTGTACTCCTCCCGGGTTACAAAGAATGCTGCATGCGGTCCCCCATAACCCATGGGTACACCGAATCGCTGAGAATTACCCACAACAAAGTCTGCCCCCATCTCACCCGGTGACTTCAGAGTGGTGAGCGCAAGGAGATCGGATGCCATGACAGCTTTAGCTCCAGCCTCGTGTGTGGCGTTGATAAAAGACTCGTAATTGTCAAGTGTTCCGTCAGTCGCTGGGTACTGCACCAGCGTCCCACACAAATCACCATTCCCTGCTACATCGAAGGTTTTGTGATCACCCACAATTACCTTTACGCCAAAGCCTTCCGCTCTCGTCTTCACGAGATCGATTGTTTGTGGGTGTACGAGTTCGCTAATAAAAAATGTCTTCTTCTTCCGGCGGGCAATATTAAAGCACATGGACATGGCCTCTGCAGCAGCTGTTGCTTCATCTAACAGTGACGCATTTGCGACTGGCAGGCCTGTAATGTCCGAGACCATTGTCTGATAGTTGAGCAATGACTCAAGACGCCCTTGTGCGATTTCAGCCTGGTATGGCGTGTACTGGGTATACCACCCTGGATTCTCAAGGATGTTGCGCTGAATTACTTGCGGGGTTAGGGTACCATAGTATCCCATTCCGATGTGGTTCTGATATAACTTATTCTTCTCCATCATCCCACGCAGCTTAGCTAAGGCCTCCGTCTCAGACAACGCTGGGCCAACACTGAGCTGACGATTATTCCGAATAGATGACGGTACAGTTTGGTCAATGAGCTGCTGCATGTCTTGCAAGCCCAACGCGGATAGCATTTCTGACACATCTCGAGACGTATTGTTATGACGTGAGGCAAACGAGTCGGTTGCAGAGAACAGCTCCGGCACAGCGGCAAAGCTACGAGCGTGCAGAGGCGGCGACGAAAATGAAGGAATGCTACGAGAAAAGTACGAAGCCGTCATGCGCGGTGTCGAGGCAAAAGTCGACGCTCGAGGGGCGATGAGGAGGCCTGCGCGCCTACCGACGGCCGCAAGTGAGCGTAGAGCTGCCATGCTTGCACTCTAAAGCAATGCTTACGACGACGATGTGAGTTTTGAGTAAACTTTCGAACGATTGTTCACACGCAGACTCCAAACCAACCTCTACGAACGAGCAAACTGTGCGTCGATGAAAATGCAAACACGCTCTCGAAAGCTTGGCAACTGAATCCGGACACTCAAGACGCTAGGGTGCAAAGACCAACAGAAGCATAAAGCTGAATCTCCTTTTACGTAAAGTATAAACTTGGCAACCGTAGCCAGCACCGGGTTGCTCCTTGTTTCGCAGGTGCGAAGCAGGGTGGCTGTGCATCTGCACCTGGACCTGCCCGGCGCAGCCACAAAGTTGCGCTCGCGTGCCGCGCGAGCCGCAGAAACTGAGGAGCTGCAGACACGAGTGACACGTCTGGCATACGAGAGGCGGAGATGGCCCGTGTCAGGAAGTCAGCTCTGCATTATGATTGGCTGTGCATCTTGTGCTCTAGTGCAACCCCTGATATTGTTGTACACCTTGTATCATAAGAAAGGCATGGTCCATGCCCTTTGAGAAGTGCAATAGGCGGGTGTTCGGGTTTACCGGATAATCAGCAGGCCACTTGGTTAGATTGGATAGGTGTATCATAGGTGGACTCGGGATATTTGGTGTCTTGCACATGTGTTGTAGATCTGGCGCATGTGTTTATAGAAACTGGCGGATCACTTGCTTGTATTTTGTGCTCTGTCAGCGCCTGATCTCCGCGTGTGTGGCTGCAGCTTGACTGTGGAATGTGCAGACAAGCCTTTACAGCTTCAGGACGCATCACTGTGGAAGCATCATAGAAAAAGGTTTTCCAGAACGTTCATCTTCACTTATCCTTCCGAAAAGGAGTTAGTCCTTCCAAAACATTCCTCAAACGCAACGTTTATGACTGGCAAAAGTCCATTTGAACGGAGATCATTTTGGATGAAAACAAGGTCTTTTTAGACTTCTCTATCATGAAACTGTTCGTTTCTCTCGAAACGTCTGCAAACCTCAGTGATTCCGCACGGGGAGAAACCCTTTCTGCTCAAAAACCGTCTTGTGTTATCACTCAACCAAAGTAGTGACTCGAGCAGAAGCTAGAATGAAATTAATTTTAGTGGCACAATGGTTCGGAAAAGGAACAGGAGTGACCGCCATTACCTTCGTTCCTTTTAAGCGTATTATCTCTCGGAGTACTTCATGTGCAACACAACTTCACAATCAAAGAGTCAAGCACTGCCTCACTTTTTCTTGCTCACTCGGTTTTTTTGCAGTGCCTGCGCAACCGGAACAGTGGAACAAATAGATATTACCATCATGCTTTTGGAACCGACCTTTTGCATCTGTTTCGCGCACAGCTGAATTTGTTTGGACCAACTCCCTCTGTTGGTGGCAAGAGGCAGGTGCTATGTACTGTAAATGTAAGTTTTTTGCTTCTGTAAATGACGCCGGCATTACCAGAACACCTACTTGTAAGGTTCTACATCAACCATTGTGGGGGGCTGCTTACTCATACCGAGGTATTTAGGCGCAATTATGATGAAACCTGGACGGCTGTAGCGTATTACTAATAACGGTCACATTACAGGGTACTAGTACCGCTAAATTACAGTATACTTTCAATTTAATTTGTCCGCTCAGGTGGTTTTACGTGATCCTGAATACAATTTTTCCCATTGCCGATCTATTTGTATACTTTGATCTGATCTATACTGTTTCGTTGCAAATTTTCTTTTCAAATCTATGTAAATTTGCCTGGCACTCAGCAAATTAGCCAATCGCACAGAATTCGTCATTCGACTCCATCACCTAATGCCACGTCTGCATCATCGGTGAAATTAAAATGCAAATTCTGTCCCGTGGCTCACATTTAAGACATTGCCAACCCGTAGCCATCCATTGGCGTTCGCGTGATACGCCGAGCGATGGCAGTTGACCCTACTCTGCAACAGCAGTAATTTTTACTGTAGTGCGGCCTTCACTACGACCGCTTTCACTTTACATAATATATGTTACCATGCAGACCATGAGCTTCGGCGCAATTCCGGTTGCGTCGTCACTACTCGCTTTCACTGTTTCGCTTCTGCTTCTCTCTACCCTGTGCAGTACAGCATAGTTCTCTGTCGCGTAACAAACTCTGTCATAGTCCACTCTTCTTAGCCGAAATGCCGCCAAAGAACACTCGCACGCGCAACAGTGGCCCTGGAACCTCCTCTGCTTCCCGTCCACACCGAGTTTCTTCAAAGCCATCTCGCCCGCATCCAAAGTCCCGCTCCTCTGAAGTGTCTCGGAATGCACCCGCAGCTTCGCAGGACCCTCGTGTTACTTCTCGCATTCCTCGTGCAGCCTGTCCGACTATCCCTCTCCCGAATGAGTCGGACGAGTCTCTGGCCAATACATGCTCCATTTGTGCAGAGCCTGCGCAGGACTGGGCAGTGGGCCGCTGCCCGCACGTGGTATGCGGTGACTGCTCACACCGTCTGCGCGTGCTCTACTCGCGCAACTCATGTGTCATGTGCAACGCCAACCTCAAGCAGGTGGTTGTCGTACCGTTACGAGATTACCGACAGGAGATGACTTTTGATGACGCTGTAGCGCTTCCAGGCGCGTTTCAGGACAAGCAAGTAGAAATGTGGTTTGTGAATCGAGGGCGATCCCAGCAGCTCAAGAATGTACGAGGGTGGATGTGCTCACATAAGGCGTGTCGAGGGAAAAATGTCTTTGCAAATGCGACGCAGCTTCGAGCACACGCGCGCACTGAACATCGATCGTTGTACTGTGAGGTCTGTTGGGGTGGGAAGAAGACATTCGTTTCGGAGATGTCATTGTACACAATGGATGCTGATAGGAACTTCAGTTCGAGGTTGAGGGGGCATTTAAGGAAGGAGCATCCCAAGTGTAGGTTTTGTGGGCACTATTACCTAGATGACGAGAAGCTGTATGCTCACCTGCAGGAGAGTCATGAAACATGTGCAATATGTGAGCGAAACGGAAGGATGCACGAATACTACGTCAATTACGAGCAGTTGGAAAACCATTACCGTCATGAGCATTACGTATGTCCAGACCCAGGCTGCAGAGGTGTAGTGTTTGCAACACAGATCGAGTTACAGACTCATGAGCACACACATCACAATGATAATCCAAGGAACGCAAGGGCCAGATCGCTGCGAGTCAATCTTCAACAGCTGCATGGTGATCGCGATACGCAGCGGAGAGACACAAATTCCGCACGCGATGTTGAAGTTGAGCGCGAACGCCAGGCTGCTCGCCGTCGAGCTTTTCTCTCATCCAGCGTTGTCTTTTCGGGAGCACTCAATGACGATGACGAGGCAAACACATCTGCACAGAACGAAGGTAATAACGGCGGCTCTAGTTCCCAGCCGTTTTCTTCGTCCCAGGCTCGCAGTCCCGTTGCGGGAGGAGTGCCTTTACCAGCTCAGGGTGGGACAGCGATGCAAACTAGAAGACCGGACGATGGGCATTTTTACCCGCTAGAACTTCCGCGCGACGGGGATGAGCTGAAGGCTCGAAACACAATGCTCATTCGTTCTATGCGCTCAACTCTAGACCCCGCAGCTTACGAGCAGTTCAGGATGTCTTCGGGGCAGTTTCACAGCGGTGAGATTGACGCAAATGAATACTATGAAGCCGTTGTCGATGCCTTTGGTGTGCGGACCGCCATTCGAGATATTCTGCCAGAGTTAGTGGCTCTGCTTCCTACGCCGCTGCTTCGAGAACCTTTATTGCGAGCATGCATGCAACGAACTGACACAAAACCAAATAGAATCGGATACATGGGCCCGCCTACCTCTGCTGCGGGATCTAGCGCTGCTACAAGTGCAGGCTCACGAGTGCAAGACGAACAATTTCCGACTTTAAACGGAGTTGCCGCTCCTGTTCGGCCGCCACCTGCTTCCATGAGAAGGTTCGGGGCCCCTGGGCCGGATGAGTTTCCGCGACTTGGGCGAGTAAATAAGCCGCAAGGGGCACCAAGTGCATCGCAACCCTCAAAGCCGGTAGGTTCGTCTGCTGGTAGCAGCCGCACGAAGCCACCTGCCGCCGCGAAAGCATCAGCTGCTAAGCAGCAGAAAACAGCTGCGTCTGTGCTTCGTGAACTTCCCCGGTCCATGCACATGGCGAGTCAGAGACCAACTGGGGCAGTTCGCGGAAGCAACGTCGCAACTGGAGCGCAGTTGCAAGCATCAGCATTTCCATCTCTTGCGTCCGCTACATCTCCGTCACCGGCGTCTCCTTTCACAAACACTGACGGAAGTGGTAATTCTACAGCTCCAGATGTAAACCCTTCAAGCGATGTGTCAATGAGGGCTGGAGCCGTCTGGGGTGGAGTGGCTGCGCGTGCTCACAACCGTGGAGGGAAGAAAAGAGGGCCCGGTCGGGGACAAGGTCAGCAGCCAGCGTCTCCGCCGAAGCGCACGATGCTAGGGTCGAATGATTTTCCCGACCTACGATCTAGAAGTCAGTCCGGCATGGAACCTTCGACAGCAACATCAACCGAACAAAGCTTGCCAGGCCCTGATCGCCAAAGTGCTGTGATTGATGTCATGGCAGTATCAAAAGCACGTAAGAACAATCTGCAGAAAAGCAGTCTTCCGAAAGTCGGAGGAAGCGGTTACGGCTTTGCGTGGGACCGTAAGAAAGTCCAGCAGAAGAAGAAACAAATTAAAAGTGCTGTCGGACAGACCGGTTCTAGCATTGCACCACTAGACCAATCAAACGGCATAAACGCTATGCGGCGCGAACCCGCTCCGGAGAACAATGAGAGGCAGAAATCGAATCTGACCACAGAGACGTACGAACGAGGTGCCTCATCTGGTGAGGCTGAGGACCTCAACAACCTCGCTCACCATCTGGAAGACGTCGACGTGAACGGGACTTCTGCTATTCCAGACAGCGCACCTATTGAATCTGAAGACTTCGATCCGTATTCGTACTTGAAGCGAGACGCTGCAACAACTGGAGCAGCGGCATCGTTTTTCGGTAATTCAGGATAGTCGAACAGAGCAACAATTTTGCACACACCTGAATGTGATGTACAACACTTAGGCAGATCTGATGCGATAGCAGATTAATTCTCTTGGCTAACTTTGCGATGAACCTGTTCCGTGCCAGTGAGGCGGCGGCAGTGCGGCGTGTTTGCAGAACGCCGTTTCAGAACTGATAAAAGTGAGCATCGTCTCGATGATTCCCTTTGGTATTTTAGGTGAATATTTCACTTCCATCGATGGACAGAACCCGAGTTCGTTACGACGATCTGTGATGTCATGAATAAACTAGCGACATGGATACAGTCTAGATCTGGTCGTTGATCAACTCGTATCTTTCGTCCTGAAGATGAACTAAGGATTCGGGAAATGCTCTACCTTGAAACTTCAATTTAGACTCTGGAAAAGGCAAGAAACCGGACCCTTCGTACTCATCGAACTTGAACAGAGTATTGAAATGTCACATTTTTTAATAAATCCGTACTATTGTACTGTAATCCTATCATACAGTACAGTACAACGAATTCCTGTTTTCCCTCCAATTTCTATGATTTTGAACTGGGAGGCGAGGTAACTTTATTTTAAAAAGTCTGTCATCTATATGTTTCTCCAAATCCCAATCTGCTACTGGTCGAAAAGGGTGTAGTTCCATCCATGCATTCTGAAGTTTTGCAATTTGACCAACTTTCCTCTACTGCGCGTTCCTTGCCGATTGAGCTCGTTTCATTCTCGCCGCGCTGGTGTTATGGCGACTCAAACTCTAGAGGACGTCGAAAAAATTGTGCGTATGACCGAATGGAACGAGAACGAAGTCTGGGAATATTCTGACCAGGAACAGGGTCCGAACCAAGCTTCGCTTGAAGCTGCTAAGCGCTTCTTAGCTGCTCAATCCTTCCTTCTCTCTTGGCAGCGGGGAAAAGTTGCCGTCGGTTGCCGCCGCGGACGTCGACTAACGGACTTTGTTAGCATGCATCCGCAGTCCGTCATTGATAGTGCAGAAGACCTCATTGCCGAGCGCATCGCAATCCGCAACTTTGAAAAAACCGCACGACTCAACGCGCTTAGTACGAGGGGGAAGGCGGTGGCCGGGAGGTCGGAAATCAAACCGCGCAATGATGCGGCTTTGAACAAGCAGGAAATCGAGGCACTCAAAGCAGACTTTTCGTCGTTTAGTCACGATTTCTTTGAGGCAAAGGCCGCCTTGACTAAAGCAACCACTGCAGTAGCCGATCTTTCATTTCGAATTCAAGCTGTGTCCGAGCTTCTGGAATAAGCCATAGGTCATAGTGGACGTATGGTCAAGCAGAGTCAACCGGTAACTGCAACCGCCATTCGCAATGTATTCATCTACATCTTCAGCACGGCATTCTCACTCTTAAGCATGATACTGCATGAGCTTATGAAATTTACACACCATTTCTTTACTTTTACATGCTCTCCCACCGGATGGGTGAGGATTATAAAAGCGAGTTTCTAACTTTGTACATAAGAATATTCTGGAAGTGTTCTCTATCTAGCGAGGGAGCTGGGAATTCGAAAGCAAGAATAAGATGAGAGCAATCGGTCACGTCTTTTGTCGTTTGTGAAAGACGTCATGAGCATCATCCGACAGCACCGACCATGATACTCTAGATGTAGTGTATATCGTCAGTAGATCGGAATGTCACAGTAGACGTCTTCTTCTTGACTCTAACTGGCGTTATCTCATCGTCGTGCCAGTCAAAAGCTGTGGAGCCACGAGGAATAGATTCACTGCTGCCCGGTTCTGAGTCGCGGTCTTCGTTAATGGTGTCAGTGGTCCGACTGTGAAGACGACGTCGTTGACGTTCCTTTTGCAAACTCATTTGAAGGATGGAAGCCTTCTCTTGAGCAGCGAAGAGATATTTCTCAATGCGCCCGATTTCCAATTCCTTCATCTCGATCACCTCTCGGAGCGCGCAATCATTCTCCATGGCCACTCTTGATCTTTCCACATCTGCCATAAGGTTTCTCTGTGGAAAAGGCCTGAGTGACTGGCGTTGCGTTCCAATTCTCGCCAGATCGCTGCCAAACTTCCGAAGGCCGTTTAGGATCGGTTTTCGCTGTCCAAGAATCTCGTTTCTTTCCGCATCTTCGATGCTGTCAGGTATACCATTTCGGTCAATCTCGCAGCTACGGATTTGTTTCGTATTCTCCGATGCGACCTTGATCGGCGAGGAGGCTGCCGCAGAGGTTACAGGCACGTCTCTGTTCGACTCGTTCTCACTACTGCGATTTCTCGTCAAGATTTTCGCAATTCGACCGACAAGTCGCGACCTTCTGTCTCCGAGAGCGGCCATATTTCTGCGAAAGGCTGATTCGTCACGCTGGTTTCGCGCGTTCCCCACAAGCTGTATCATCGCGTTTTGAACTTCCTGCAGTTCTTTCACACGAACGCTTATTGCAGACGAGCTCGATCTACTTTCAGCCAGGCGCTTTTCATATTCTGCACAGCGACTCTTTGCATTTGCAGCATCCACCAATGCGTTCGCAGTGTGGTGCGATGCAATTTGCATTTCTTCGCGAAGCCTAGCAATTGTTTGTAGAAGCCTGTCTCTCTCTGCCGCATGCCTCCCCTCTTTCTTTTCGAAGTCCAAGCACCTCTTCGTGAGAAGCTCGTTCATCTCACGCAAACGGGCGAGCTCCTCATTGTCTACGTCAACGTCAGGCTTCTCTGCTACAGCTGTACTCGCTAACGTTCGCAATTCATCTTCTAAGCGATGATTTTTGCTATCAACAAGCTTATATTGTTTCTGCAGAATCTCTAGTTCCTCAGACTTTTCGGCAAGTCGTCTCTTCATCGACCGAAATGTCGCCTGCTGCATACTGGAAAAAATTTCCATGTCATCCAGGGGCGTGGTCTGGAGCCTTCGGACTTGCTCGAGTGCTGTGCGAACTTCTGCCTTGAACACCTCGATACTGATCCCTGAGTGACCAGACACCTCGGTGTGTATCTTTTCTCCACCAGCATTAGTTGCAATGGGACTAAACCCTTTGTCCTTCATGCCCGTGTGATAGATGTGGTCGAGGAGCTCTTCCCGAAGAGTCCTCAACTCTGGCTCAATGTCAACCGTGCTGAAACTGATATTTTCTTTGTTTGCGGCTACCGAAAGCGGCGCCGCAGCTGAGGCCCCTCGAAGACTCCCAGCATTGTTTTTTTCGAACCTCGCAATGAGGTCTTCGAAGTCGATGTTCTCTTCGGCTGGGTTGAATGAGTTCATTTTAACAATCTGTGCGTTACAAGAAACCAGTTTATCAAGGATCGCTCAGACTGCTTGTTTGCGGGGCTAGTTGTGCTCCGGTGACCTCAGAAAGTCCGTCAAGTTTTTGGCGAGGTAGAGTCACTTAAATAGCAAAGGCTTGTGAGGTCTCCTGGATGAAATGTGTCGTAAAAAAAATCTTGGTGTTTGCCCGGGAGCGTCGCTTCGATTAGCTACGCAATCGGTTGTTGGGAATCCTCAAGTGTCTGATGTCGGTGTTGCATGTCTGCCTCTCGCTTTCCTCGGAATTGCTTGTCGTGACTAGTGTGGGCACCATTGATGCAACTGAGTTTTGGTATGTCAAGTATCAAGCAAATTCACTTCAACCACAGTTTTGTGAACCTAAAGAGAACATTCCGCAAATGATTTGATCCCAGTTTCCGCTCTGTGGATTCTGTGGATCATTTTACTCGGTAGATTGCCGAAGATCTGTTATCAGTATCATTCTACTGCTGCGTTGAAATTGTCGCTGAAAATTGCAGTGTCACGAAAGATGCGGCGGCGTTTTTGTCTCGCTCCACAAAGAATAAACGTGTAGTAAAGGAAATAGTGGTCTCTCATATGCTGCCGTTTATATCGTTAACGAGTTTAGTTATCATCAGCCGTTTTAACGGCAGGAATAGACTGATTGTTTCTAGCAAATCTGCAAGGGAATTGGTCAGGATGTTTGTGTTTCACTTGCGGTGCAAGTCAGCGAGGGAACAAAACATTGCGACAAAAAAACGATTTGAGAATTTCTACTGTATAGTTTATAGAGCAAACGGGAAAACAGTGCGTGCGATAGAACACCATTTGTCGCGCGCTTTGGATATGTTTGTGCAGCGGTCAACGAAAAGAGTGGTGTATAACTTTGTTTGGGTCGAGTGGAAGTCATCGCAAGAGACTTTCAAATTCTCTTACTTACAAAATTAAAAGGAGTGGGAGTGATTGGCCCGAAACGTTATCAGGAGAGTGTAGGTTGTCTTGCCGGTCATTGCACATCACCAAAACATGGTAAACACTGTATTGCACAGTCCGCATCGATATTCCTGGAGATTGGAGCGGTGGTTTTTTTTAGAGGCAGACAACTCCTTTTGGATGAAGTGAATACTTTTGAAAGTACGAGTAGAGCTGGTACTTTTGGAAATTGTTTGCGAATGCCTGCATGCGCTCATCATAAGTTTGGAACTTGCGAAACCAACGTATTGTAAACCTTCACGGTCTACGGGCATATACTTTGACATTCTGACGAATGTTTTTCAGAAGAAATGTACCTTAAAACTTAGGGTGGACATGCTAATTGATTGACTTGTCAGCGTCACATGACGGATTCGTCATGTTGCATTCTCGGACAGAAGGGGTGCCTTTTTTCTTTTTCTTCTGCTCAAAGTTCTGTTTTTGCATCGCAGCAATGGAAAGAGGCTGCCCTTGTCGTAGTTGCAGTGGGGCTTGAATACTAAGAATAGTCCGTTGGTACACCAGGGTATGCAGACTGGTCAAGAAACAGCAGAGGGGTGCTGGAGAGGAATCACAGAGTCGCAAACAGACAAAGGAAAACACAGGGCAATAAAAACGTGGGATGTATGTCAGGGCTGCTGTCGGTGATTATGGTTGTGTGGTTGGGGGGAGGTTGATGAGGAAAATGAGAGATGACGAAGGTGTGTGTTATAGGACTTTTCCTCGATGCAGCGCAGTGCGAGGTGGATGCAGGGGATGCAGGGGATGCAGAGGATGCAGAGAATGCAGAAGACACGTTCCCCTGATTTTACTTGATACAGTAGAGCTACGAGCTAATTTCTGTGGCTTGTCCCAAAGACCTGTCGTACACGTGAGGTTACACGTTTATGGTGGAGATGGATGGAAGGCTCATGTTTTTCCAGGGAAACGTTCAATCTAAAGCGCCCATTGCTATAGAAACAACCGATCATATTAATCCAGCTATTCTTCTATTTTAAATCATGGAGAGAGATGTGGACCTCTCGTAACCACATGCTTGATTCGTTTCCAATTCAACATAGCTGCTTCGCTCGTATCGTGCACTCTCTCTCAACACTGCAGCCGACAGTACGTACGCCTTTCCAAAACCCCCTACAACAATGCCCCACGTACCGACAATTCCTTTCCATCTCACTTACCTTTACCGTGCCACCCTTCTCCCCTGCCTGACTTCCTCACCATGCACACCACACCTTCCCACGCTCTCTGTCTTCAACTCGCCTTTCTGGTCCTTCTTTCCCTCCTCAATCTCACCCATGCCCGCCTGGTCCTGCAACCCCCTTTAGAGGACCGCGGCGATAAGCTCAAGTTTGGCCAATCCACCTGCGTGAGTGCCGACGGCCGTCGCGTCTTTATTGGCGCCAATGGCTTTGCCACCTTTCGCGGCGCCCTCTACGCCTACACTCTTGCACAAGGCTCCGGCTCCCGTCTCGAGCACTGGCGTCGCGCGCGTCTCGTCCCGAATGACACCGTATCCGCCGAGAAACGACAGCCCCGTGAGCTACGTGCCGTCGCTAGGGGAAGTGGCTTTGGGTTTGCGTGTGCCGCAAGCGCAGATGGCGATTTTGTGGTGGTGGGCGCACCGGGGCATGAAATGCAGAGGGGGGGGGTGTACGTGTTTGGAGTTGGGGGGAACGGGTGGGAGGAGCGAGGCAAGTTGGAATTAAGAGGAGGAAGGAATGGGGATAATTTTGGATGGGCTGTGACTGTGGGGGAGATGTGTGCAAGGGTGGCAGTGAGTGCAAAAGGTAGGAGGGCAAATAATGGGGAGGTTCAGGTGTATCGGTGTGGTGAGGGATGTGAGGCGTGTGTGCTGGAGCAGAGCATTGCACCGCCGGATTACACGGATACGGTGGGGCCGCGGGGGATACGAATTCGGAATAACTTTGGGGTAAGTATGGCAATGAACGGGGAGGCGGATATATTGGCCGTCGGATGCACGGGATATGATGAGGAGCGCGGAGCGGTTTATGTGTTCTTGAGAGGGAGGGGGGGAGGGAACTGGACGTTGAGCCAAAGGTTGGAGTCGGCAAATGCGCAAATGTTTGGGTTTTTTGGGTTTAAAGTGTCGATGGATCGGGCTGGTCGGGTGCTGGTGGTGGGCGCAGATGGGGAGGATGATTATAGAGGGGCTGCGTATGTGTTTCACAACACGGCAAACGAAGGGGCGGAGGCAGTGTTTAAGCATGTCCAGTCGTTGAGAGCGGGTAAGCGGACAGAGGAGGATAACTTTGGGGGATCAGTGGCAGTGTCTGGGGATGGGCGGGGGCTGATGATTGGGGCGCCAGGGGCAAATATTGGGCATGGCAAGGATCACGGGATTATGTATATGTACGAGGAGGTTCGCGGGAGACACAGCTCGAAATGGAAGCTATCGGAGACGTTGAAGCTACCGTCACATCACGCACAGCCGGCAAACTTCTATGGGTGGGCGATCGGGTTGAGTGGGAATGGGCAGAGGTTTGTCGCGACTGCGCCGGATTCGAATGGTGGGGCGGGGTTGGCAACTATAGGACAGTTTAAAATCACCGGGAGACGAGTCGCAGACCCAATGTCATTGGCTGATGACGATGTTGTGAATAATGGAAAACAGGAGCTGTGAGGATGCTGTAAACTGTACAACGTAGTCCAGTTCTTCAAGTAAGGCATTAGCAGAATTAATCCCACGGAACATTGCAGCCGTAGTCTGGCCTCGGCTTTCGCGGCAAGAGCTCTCTGCCTCTATAAATCACTGTCTTTAGCCAGTTCGACAATACTCAGTATCTTCATCTTAGTGCACAGTTGATTGGTTGATTTGACTAACTGCAGGTTCGTGAGTGCAAGCTTGCAAGCCAAAGTTGCGAATGTGTGTATCGACATGTTGTTTTCCCAGTCTTCGTGATTGGCGTACGATTTCTCTCTATTGAGTGAACCTTTCATACCAAGACTGCCTACCGACCTGTAGAAAAACCAGTTTCGTTATTTGTAGTTGCAAAAGTATTGAAACAATGCCCCGACAAGTAAACTCTCAAGTCCCGAGCATGGATGCTGATGGCGAATATATGTTTTAGAAACCGTTTTTAGCTACCCATGCCTTTCACTAGAAGAAGTCCAAAACTTTCCCCCTTCCTTGTACGGCGATCAGGGGTTCTGTCCCAAAGAAAAGATCGTTTCGGCGTCGGTGGTACACCATGACACGTTTTCACAAGAAATAGACATAGACGCACACGTCTGCAACACATCAGGCAGCAGTGGGGCCTACGTATATCATTACCTTGCATCCTCTCGCCCTTCTGCAGAGGATGGGGTGGAGAGAAGCCAGAGTAATGAGCAGTGTTACTATGCCGATCAGTGCAGAACAATGATGCACAATACTCGAGTATTTCTTCCTTTGGATATGGACGCGAATTGTGGGATATGCTAGCTGAAGAGCCGCCTCCTATAGGACGTGCCTGGGTGCTGACCCTACCTTTGCAATGGGCATATGCTCATCAACTTTGAACTTTGATTGTTTCGTACTGGTTCTCCATACTTTCCATTTATGTAGAAGGCAATATGCGTTTCGCTACTGTGCGTTTGTGAACAGGAGAATTTGGTCTGTTTGGATTAGCGAGGAGTAGAGCATTACAGAAATTAGGAGTTAAGGTAGCGCGTGATGAATCTCTTATGTGTATGTTCGTAAAAATGTTACTTTCCCAATAAGTTCTGCAGCAGTAAGACAGAGTTCAAGCGATCCTACGTGCATATAGAGAAACTGTGATAGTGATGTTTTCCCGCTCAAGGCATAAATGGAGGCAGAATATCTAGGGAAAGTTTGTCGGTGTGATTTCAACCCTGGAATCATCTGGACCGCAATGACAGATTACAAGTGGCTGTCTGGTGATCTTTTGAAGAATATCATACTCACTTCCCTGTAATCTTGTATGGCTGGAGCATTTGGTAAAGGTTGCGGAGTGAAAATTTGCAGAAAGTTGAATGTCGCGGATAGACGTACACTAAGACTGAGTGTCTGTGCAGCTAGAAGTGGCATATTGCAACTCCTGAGATTCAAGGTTTCTATATTTGTACTTTTCACGTTACAAGACTCTTCGAGTACTAATATAATAGTCTGTCTTTTGCAAGTTTTGTTCTGGTGATAAATAGTTCACTTTAGGTCGCCATCGGCAAGGTATGTATGCACACTGATTTGAAAGACCTTGAAAAGCCCATTCTCCGGTGATTGAGCAGATCCCTACGCTCATGTGTATTGATTACAAAGTGCTACCCAGAGAGTCGTTTTCTTGCAAAATGCCTGGTCTTATCAAGCTAGCAGCATGGATCTACATCTAAAAGTTCTTCAAGTTAGGTCTCACATTCTATTGTGAAGAGCTACAGTATAATCTGGTCAACCAGAAAGTATCCTGGTTCACGCACAGGGTTTAGTAATAGTCTATGTGTACCTCCTCATCGAGGAAACATGGTATTGTATTGTATGATTAGTATGTGGCCAGAAGTGAACTTCTCAGTACGCGCTCACACTGACGGTTGAAGCATGTACAGAGTAAAACGAGTTGAATGCTCAACATGCACGGACTTGTTTCAACAGCTCATTGGCCGGAGTGAGTGGTTCAAGGAGATATTATGACTAGCTAGCCGACTCGCAATGTGCAAGAGGGGAGTCTGTCGCGCTTACCCTGAATAATTTACGCTTGGCTACATACAAGAGCTCTGCCGCGGAGGACAACTCAGCGTAATCTGTCTGCAGGCGCATCGAGACTGGTTTCCTACCCTCGCTGCTACTGTGACGACTCGTAAATAACGGACAAGACTATCATCTGCAGATAGAGCATGGCATGCAGAACTCGCAAGGACACCCCTTCAGTCTAAACTGGTGTCAACGTGAATTTTTTTGAATCGTCACTGTTGAGGCTCTGCTGAGAAAAACAAAATCGCGTCATCATCAAAATTCTCATTCACAACCTGGTCTCGAAAGTGATAGCAAATCACAGTAAACCAGCACGTACACAGAGGTCATTCCAGAAAAAAAAGAGTTTCATGTACCGTGCTCTGCCTGCCCTTCAGGCACACCCCTCATTCATTCTATGCTGTTCGAAGCGAGAAACTGCTGACCGTAAAGTCTTTGCTTATCGTTCCGTACATTTCCAGGCACTTGCAGCGACCGTGGTTCATCTTTAAATGTAGCATAGTGAAGCGCAGACAAGGATTCCTGCAAGCATCAAATGATTTTGTTAACTTTCATGGGATGTGGCAAGCAAGCCGTGAAATGAGTGCAACCCGGCGAGAGTTCTGTAAACTCCATGCCCCTGGCTCTCACACTGCTTTTCGGGAGGTTTTCGATGAAGCAGTAGAATCTCGTGACTAAATTTGGACGAAAACATTCTCAGACAACGTTAACAACAGCTTGGGTCTGTTTGCTACTCGCGTCTTGCCAGTTGCTTCCGACGCGATGTTGTACTGTAAAAGTGCATTTCCAGCCAATTGTCATTGTATCCTGCCTGTTTAGGGCAGCTCACACAGCAGGGCTCTAAACATCTGTCTGAATCACGAGGCCATGCCGACACCTGGTCAAAAAAACCCGACCAAACATTCGGTTCAACTCTGGGTGCTCCTTTACAGAGGGGCTCATAAACATGACAGTATTGATGATGTGATCAACTCGAGAGGTGTGTTGAGGGTGAAGAAATGCCAAAATCCACTTCCCAGGAAGGGCTCGATTCGATTCGATTAGGCCTCGGAAGCAGCACTTGAGCAGTGTGCTTTGCACGTTTGTATTCCGAGAGAGATGAGTCTGGCGATGGCCGATTAGGGTACAATTCGGGGGTGGCCTCATTGTATGGCTCTTGCAGCCCTGCAGAATACATACTTGACAAGAAACTGATTTTCGTTGGCCTGCACGCGGTTGGACCCCCTTGCACATTCTCGACGAGCGTAGCTAGGGTCTAGGTTTCCTGTGGATCAAGCATTTTGCGTTAGTCTTTGTAGCATCCGCAAGCAGGCAGCATGTATGCGTTGTAGTAGTCAACACGCAGCTCTGCTGCAGGGATGGAGTGGGCATATGAACAGGCAACGCAACGCTGGGTTGTAGTATGGAGCCCCTTGCCTGTCGCTCACTTTCTTCGTATGAAGGGTGCTTGGGATGCACCTACTCTCGTCGATGCTGGTGATACGACTTGAACTGGCATCTGGTAAGAATGCGACAATGTGCGAGAATGGCAACCGTGGTGTTACCGTTCGATAAGCAGTGACGCGTGCCAAGTTGCGTAAAGGTTACAAGGTTGTGTGCGCGTAGCTGCAACCTGTGAAGATAGCGTATGTCCACAGGGACATGAGGTAGCTGATCGCCACGTTTCGCAGACTGCAACTGCTGAGGAAAGGTGGACATTATAAGGGTTTTACGACGTGGATGCCAGAGAGGAGTTGTCGAAGGTGAACAACGGTTGCTTGGGAACTCAGTCCGTCAAAACCTTTTTCACTGGCGAGGGATTTCACATCACAGCACGCATACACGCATACACACACATATACACATACACAATCTTTTTACTCCCATAGGCATACAAGATTCGAGAGATATCGTTTTCCAGGGGTGTGTGCCAAGAAGGGCGGACATGGGATGATTCAGAGTTTGTGTTTCTCGCAGAAGCTCTCTCTCGATGCAGACTAGCTCGAGGGAGAGAGAGCTCAATCAAGCGAAGGGTTCACATACGGTTCGACGTTGCTTTTCTTTTGGAGTATACAGTTGATTCCCTTTCTCCGCGTTTGAAACCAACGCGCGGAGCGGCACAGAAGGTCAGGAGTGCAGTAAAACGTTTTTTGAGCCGAGACGGGGAGAAAAAAGACAAAACAAATAAAACAAACCTTGTTGACTCAGAAGATGCGACATTGACCAATGAAACTGCGCACGAGCACGGGTTAAATATAGCGCGTTTTGTAAGCTTGGAGAAAAACCCGATGGGCAAAACATACGGACGTTTGACCTGCTTTTTGGGGACCGAGGTCGTTTTCTATTGTTTGGTTTGTTGAATGTTTTAATTGAAAGACAAAGGAAGGCTGCGTATTCGTTTGATAGAATCGCGCACGGAAGAGCAAGACTGCTGGCCCGGCAGGGAATTCCAAGACGTTGCCTTCCAACCTCGAGATCCAAGCACGCTCCGTGCGTGGCCCCTGAAATGGGGCCGTTACGTAAAGTCGTCTGGGACAGTAGGCAGGTCAGCATTGCTCAATTGCATCGACAGGTATACTGTACCACATAGGCCCACAGCAGTGTAGCAGTTTTTGTTTTTGTTTTTTTGTTTTTTGAGCGGGGCACCTTGAAGTTTTGCAATTTCGCATGTTGAAGGGTGGTTGTTGAAGCTGTTGGGCATGCGCTTCATTCACCGACAGCGGGGAGTGGCGGGTCTGTTACACACTCTACGTGAATGACTTGCAGCACCGTCGGTGAGAAGAGGAGGAAGATTGAAGGAGAGGAGGGGACTTTCTCGGGAGCTAACAGACACATGTGTTTCGCATGTCCACTCCATACAATTCCTATGTATGTGCACGAGTGACCGAAAAAAGGAAACTTGGGGTACCCCATTGGGCATACTGTACCGGGGATGAAAACGCTACACAGAACGGAGTGACATCTATGATGCAGGGAAAAACATATGTTTGGCTCGCTCGAGGTTTGTTTTCGTAGCCGAGTACAAAGTTGTGGGCATCGGAATATACACGGTACGGTTCAAAGAAGAAGAAAAGGGCTGCTATTTGTGAGATGGGTGCGGTAGATGATTCCACGAGTAGTGCAAAAAACCGTGCAGATAAAATCGGACCACGTAGAGAAAAGCGGCCGGGGAGAGGAGGGGTACTACCTCAGTTACGAAACCAAGGTTGAGGGACCGTGCACGAGCGCTGGTGGTCGAACTATTTGAGTTGATTATTCAAGTATGACAGGGCAGATTCAGTGGAGCGGGGAGGGACACATGTGAGAGTGGCGAGGAAGAAAAGGAAGAAGAAACGCTGAATTTGAAGAGAATAAAGAAAAACCTAGGGACAAGGGGCTCGCTACCCTGCTGACTCGCTCTTGCACTGACAAACGGTGAATCGGTGCATACACACCGCTTGAGAGGTGGCAGGGCTGATGCCGGAAAAGGGTTGGCCATTCTTGCCTGGGCCTCTTCTCAAGGATCCGCGCGACCGCTGACAAATAAAACCGTTTCCTCGGGTCCGAACGGTCTATTGTACACGCTGCAGCTCACACACCATTCTCTGAAATGTCTCGGCAAACGCCCCATTTCCGCCATTGTGCCGCTTCCTACGTGCCTCCTACCGCTGTGGGTGCCACTGCACACGCATCCCCTCCTTCCGCCTCTCCCCCCTTGCCTCGCCCCCTCCTATTTCCGCCTCTCCGCCCGCTCCAATCTCTCTACCCCCCCTCCGCACTTCCCTTTGCCGGCCCCTGTCCTTGACCCACCCCCCACTGTGCCCCTCGCAACCGAGTCCTCATCGAACTCCCCCCATATCCTGTGCA
>JAUKWC010119704.1:0-22761 GCA_032356245.1 Endocladia muricata
GAGAAGTGTGGTGGCGCGCACGTCGTGACGCACGCAACAGCGTTTTTTGGCCCAAAACCAGGCACTTCGGATGTTCGTGATGTGCCTCTGTTTGCACCACGCGCGCAAGCAGATGGCGTGTATACCAGGGGTGCGGCCTCACTAGCCGTGCGGCAAGTGTACATGACGAGGAGGGGGGGGGTCGGAAGAAGCAGGTTGACGCCTCGGCCATTTAATGCTGTGTTGCGCATGCTGGTGGGTATGTCCTCGTCAAGCACGTTTTTACGCCGGGAAAGAGCGGTGAGTGGAACTGGGCGCTCAAGCAAAGAGCGCGGTGGGATGGGAGGGTTTGGTGGCGTAGATGGGACAAATGTAGGGGAGGAATCTGGAGGTGGTGCAGGCGAGCGGATTTCAGAGGGAAGGGGTGGGGAGGTCAGCATTGAGAAGAGGACCGTCAGTGAAGTGCGAAAAGTGGGAGAGAGTGACGGCAGTGGGGGAATACAGAATCAAGATGCGAGCGAGCCTCTCGGGGTGCGGGGTGAGACTTTTCGGGGTGTCGGACCTGCGCAGCAGAGAATGCCTCAGGTCGGTAGGGCATCCGAAAGAAAGGGAAGTCTGGGCGTAGGAGAGGCAGATGCAAACGCATTTTCATTGTTTAATGCGTGCAAGCAGCTCTCTGTTCCAGAGGATTTGAAACGTGTCAAGGGTCGTGTCGCAGTCGTGGCACGGGGTGTCTGTGATTTTGCACAAAAGGTGGGGTTCATGCAAGACGCGGGAGCAGTTGGGGTTATTGTGATCAACTTTAAGGAGGGCGGGGAGCAACTGGCGAATATGAAGCTCAACGAGACCAAGAAAGATCCGGCTCCAATCACGATTCCCGCTGTGATGATCAGTTACAAAGACTGGTCTGAGGTGACGCCATGCCGAAATGATACAATGGTTGTGTTCACTGCCGAGGGTGAAGCTACATTTGACATTGATTACGGCCGCGACGCTTTGAACTGGGCGATGATGCGTGGTATGGCGTTGTGGATTTTGTGCCAGTGCGGCGTGAATGTGGTTCGGTACAAGCGACGTGTATCAGAGTTTCGTGCGCGTGCTGATGCGATTGCGGCTCTTCCTGTTGAGACTTACGAGCGGCCACAGAACCAACGCGATGAACTTTCTATTGCAACTGAGAACACTAGCGTCTCTGAAACGTCAAAGGATCCAGCGATTTCACCTTCAGTTGCCGGCCCTGCGCCTTCATCGCCAATCATGGACCATGACCCAGAAAGTGTTCGACTTGTACCTTCTGATAGCGAGCCTCATATAGCGTCGTCGTCGGTTGGCGCAGCCGCATCCTCCGCCTCGACGGCTGTGGAAGATGGTGATGGGTTAGAGGAAGAGCCTGTGTGCGCTGTGTGCTTAGAAGAGTTTGAGAGTGGGCAACAAGTGCGACTGCTAGCATGTTCTCATCTGTATCATCGAGCCTGCATCGACCCATGGTTGCAATCAAGTTCAAATTGCTGCCCCTTGTGCAAACGAGAAGTTCCGAATCTCCCTCCACCTTCGACTACGTTGCACTACGGGTCGATGATTGTATAGTCAGCGAAGCATTAAGATTCTTTCTTTAGCATCTCTGGCCGGCAGAATTGCGCGAAGTGCGCTGGATTGCGATCTTGGTGACTGGGGTTATAAGTTGAATTGTATGGCACACTTCGTGATGGCACCAGTCGGTGAACCGAGGTGTCCTTTCTCGTAACATGAAGCGAATTTGTGTCAGGTGTCAGGAAGATTGCCTGCGGAAAAAGGGGACAGAGGTTGGTGACTCGCCAAAGGTGGAAGCGGCGAGATGCTGGAGTAACTGTTTAATAAGGCAGGGTGTTAATATGTACATGAATGAGTCAGCCTGTTCTACATCGTTTTTGATGCTGTTTCCTGTTTCGGCACGAAGGTGAAATATGTTTGGTTGAAAGTCAGCCGAACTATTTGGTCTCACCGGATGGTACACTTTGCTCAGGATTTTCGCCCCCTAATCCAAGTAGGTCGCCCTCTGGCACTTTGACTTGTTCGCGATATTTGGTACGGACCTGGTTATCCGTTTTAACCTCACCGCCGTGCAAGTCGATACCTCCGCTTCCCGGTACCTCGCCAAAAAAGTTCGTTCCAAAACCTTCGGTCATCATTGTCTCCCCATTCGGCTTATCAGGCGAATCCCTGTACTCAATTGGGGAATGTACTTTTATAGCTGTTGTTCCGTCTGCTTTCTTGAGTTCCGGATCGTCACTTTCCTTTTGTTGGTCTACGCATGAGTCAGATGGTTCGCGAAGATCTCCGAACTTCGAATCTTCTATGTCCTCAGTTTCGATGTGTGCGTGTTGGAGCGTTGCGTCTTCATTGTCCTTATCTATGCCTACTGTACTAGTCTGTTCAGCAACTTGATCTGAGAGATCCTTGGTTGACTGTTTTAAATTATCGCCAGAAAAACCTCTACTTTTTGGTAATGGATCTTTTGAGTCCTCATCCACATTTGTCAACTTGCTCGCAGGCATGTGATGCGAACTTTCTGTATCACCATTCGTTTCAGTACAAGGTGGCTCTTTGTCACCTTTTTCTCCTTCTTCATTTCCCGACTCTCTGTCCCGGTCACATCTAGCTTGCGATGGATCATCTTCAGGTGAGACATCTTTCGGAGAGCGGATAAAGGCTTGTTTTGCGGATGCTACAGATTTGTCAACGGCATTTTCAAGATTCTCATCAGAATTGTTCGCAAAGCGACTGTACAGCTTCACAACTGGTTTGACGGCAGTTGGATTTGTTTGAAAAACTTCCAATGACATCAAAGTGTCATGAAGGCAAATGACATCCTCTGATACTCTAGTTCGTATCCATTGCTTTCCACCATCCAAAGAACCGTAGGCTTCACTTAAATGATCTCCATATGCCGCACAAACTCTCTGAAAGATATCGTACACTTCTCTCAGTGGAAGAATTGACCACAATATACGGTGGAGAACGGTCGCCTCTTTCACAAGCTTCGTCATGTACGGGCTAGGAATTTCAAATCGCTGCATCTCCTGAGCCTTATCCCATGGATATGATTTTAGAACTACTTCGTGGTCTTTCAACCGGTCCATCATAATGGCTAGTATCTTTGCAAGCAGTTGGCCGTGATGATCACGAAGATCTCTTTCTGACTTTTGTATGAGCGGCAGCACTACTGCTACCTGCGACTCGGAAAGTGCTGCTTCCAGGGGTCGATGAACGTGTTCTGCAAGCGCAGCGGCCATGGCAATGGTTCTAGAAGCAAGAGACAAATGCCGGGCAGTGATTGACTTCAGACCAGACCATTGAAGAGCAAAAGCTCCCAGGATCGCTTTTCCAACAAGAGAATTGAATAGCCTTGAGAGCTCTGACCCTCGTCGCGCAATTTCCGATGCAAGCGCAGGAGACTTTTCAGCTAGTAGAGTGTACAAGCAGACCGATCTCAAGTACCGAACTCCACTAAAGACAGTTTTGAAAGAGTCTGATCCGATCACGACTGTCCCATCCTCGTTCATTGACTCTAGTTCTGTGCTTGATCCAACATGTGAGACGCCATTTTCCTGCTCGGTCTTACTCCTCTCTACAGCTGCATCCACAATGACAGCAGCTAAAAGCCGCGTCGCTCCGCGAGGTACCCGAAATTCTTGCCACCGGTCAGCGTGGACCGCCGTGGAGAGAGCATCAACGTGTGCCTTATGGAATGCCCCGAGAAATGAAAATTGTCGTTCCAGGATCTTTGCCCTTAACATACTGCTCTTGCGACCTGAGGAGAACATCACTTCTAGCTCAGAGGCTGTCTCTTCCAAACTGCGGATCTCTTCTCCAAACGTGAGGGCACCCTTAAACTCATCAAAGCAGGATTCTTCCGTGAGAGAACGTGTATCGGATAGCACTATGTAGGTTGCTTTCCGACTCGATAGCTCACTGCTTACCGCAAACAAGGTAAGAAAACGATCCACGACAGACGCCGACAGTTTGTCAAACTCCTCGTGCACCTCTCGCAGAGATGCTTTCGCATCAGGCTCACCTTTTCCTTTGCCCTTGGTAGCAATGACAGTCACGAGTACCAATGCCCTTTCCGCGTACTGCCTGATCACCTTACCGGCCGCTGCCAACGACAATACATCATTCAGCTCCTTTGCCACTTCCGTCTTAATCTCCTTCAAAAAGAAGCCCTTAAGCAACGGTAACCTTCCCATTTCCCCAACCAACCGTACCACCTCCCCTAAAATATCGTCCCTGCCCTCCGCTTCCCCCACCAACCCCTCCCTAAACTCCTCCCGCAACGCAGCATCAATTGACTCCATCGCCATCGCCAACCTCGCCCGCACGGACGCAAGCGCCACAACCGGGGCCAGATCTCGGTGGGCCAGCGCCTCCTTTGCCCCCGCCACAACCCGAATCGCCGCATCATACTCGCCCGAGCGCAACAGTGTCTCCACATCTGCCGGCGCGCGCATGACCAACTGCATGCGCCCCAACGCGGCGCGAAGCGCGCGCACATTGGCCTGCGCACCCGACAAGAGTTGCACCGACTTGAGACCGTCCGCCACCGCCGGCACGAGCCGCGTCGACGCCTCGCGCGCCGCGCGCACGGCAAGGGCGGCCGTGTGGAGCTGCTCGCGCAGATCGCGCGCTGTGGTGAGCGACGCCGAGATGGCGTCCGATTGGGTGGCGAGACGGGCGCGTAGGGCACGCTCAAGCGCGATGCGGTAGACGGCAAGCGTGTCGCGGAGCACGACGACGGCCGATCGGGAGAGCGGCCCGGGGGAGGATGTGGGTGGCTGGAGGGCGGCCAGTTGCGGATTGCGGGCAACGGAAAAGTGCGGGTCAAAGTAGATGTCTGGGATGGAGGAGAGGTCGGGCAAGGCGGAGGGGGCATGGGCGGCCTCGAGCAAACGCTTTTCCTTGACGAATTGAGCGTGCAGCGGGGCGTAGCGGCGCAGGTAGTCCTCAAAGTGGTTGATGTTGGGGGGCTCGGGGAGGGCGGTGATGGGGGCGGGTGAGAGAGCGGAGGCGGAAAGGTCAAAGGAGGCAAGCTCCGGGAGCTCCAGGGAAGGGCCGCGCGGGTTTTGAAGAACTTCTGTAATGCTCTGCTTTGGGGCATGGCCGAGGTCCCAAGCAATGGGTTGCTCGCCGGCCATGACGGGCGAGATGCAAGTGAGCGGGACAGCTGCAATGCAAACAGGGAGGAGGGGAGGAGGAAGGGGACTGAAAGAGAGGGAGCGAGAAAAAGGGAGAGAGAGAACGGAAGAGAGAGAGTGAGCAGAAGAGAGAGGGTGAACAGAAGAGAGAGAGTGAACAGAAGAGAGAGAGAGAGAGAGAGTGCGAGAGAAAGACAGAGAAAGCGGTTGAAGGCGGGGGGAGTGTAAGGATACTGTAGACTGTAGACTGACACGTGGCTACGTATGGTGGGGTGGGGTTACTTGAAGCTGCTTGTGCAGGAGGACAAGGCCGATGAGAATTGAATGATCAAATCAGCAATGGCTTGCGCTTGGCAATGAAAGGGAAGAGGGAGTGGCGGCTGGTTTCGTGCTGTGGCATTTGCAGGATGCGTCAAGAGCCGCGCAGAGGTGAAGCACCGGTAGTGCCACTGTTTGTTTGCAACAACCAGCACCGCCCACTTTACACAGTTACAGTATACTGTATACTGTAACTGTACGATACGTCGGCATGCCGCCGCTTTGCTCTCGAAACGAAACCAGTTTAAAACTAGTTTAAAACTAGTTTTCATGTCGTGTCTCTCTTGTTGCATGGATTGATGATTGCATACAGTACAGTGAAGAGACCAAAGCAGCACCATTACAGTCCTGGTGCTTCATTGTTGCTGCCGCAACCCGATAGAGGAATGCCTGTGATGCCCCTCGTTGAAAACGGAAAAACGATACCCTCGGTCGGAAATGGTCTTGTTTCGCACGCCGAGTTGTCTTTGCCTCCTCCTTCCATCACATGCCGTCCGCCGACACCCCTCTCAACCTAGACAGTCTCTATCTCACCGATGTCAACCAACATGACATCTGGGACCGTCGCGAGTCCGCCGTAGGGAACGCAGAGGTCTGGAGGGCTGCATGTACTGCGTACAAGCGGTCTGCAGACTTTGCTCGGGGAATCCCACATCTCATCCACCAGATCTGGATTGGCACTCGCCAGCCTCCGTGCGTCTGGCTGGACACATGGCGCCTCGACTACATGGGCGCCTTTGAGAAACCGTCCGCTGCGCAGGCAGGCGCCGCCCCCTGGGAGTATTGCTTGTGGGACAATGATTCTGTCGTGGATATGCACATGCTGAACCGCGCCATTTTCGAGGCAGAGTCTGCGCCGCAGTGCCAGGCAGACATTCTACGGCTCGAGGTGCTGTACGAATATGGAGGCGTCTATGTTGATGCGGACATTGTGTCAACTGTCAAGGATATGCGTCCGGCGATGGAGGCAGCAAAAGAGACCGGTTTCCTCATCACGTATGAGCCGGATACAAGAGACAAGCCGTACTCCGTGCTTGGGAATAGTCTGATTGCATGCACGCCGCGACATCCGCTCATTCTCATGCTCATGGCCTACATCAAGCAAGTTTACCCGCACAAGCGGGCCCACTATGGTGTCGAGTGGGTCACGGGGCCGCTTACGTATACCAAGGTTCTCATCCATCCAGGGATGCCAGTGACCGTACCGCCCTCCAAGGATTTCTATCCGGCGTTTCATTACATTCCAAACCCTTCTGCAATTGACGTCACGTCTTTCGACAGCTACTGCTTTCAGTTTGGCTACACCTGCTCCGGGCTGTCGCAATGGGTGGCTGAAAATAACACATGCCGACAAGCACATGATTGCTCGTACCACGCCAACATACAGTATCCGCTCGGGAAGTTGAAGCAGTTCCCGAAGGCCTTGCCACCAACGTCGCCAGATGCTTCGATTCCAAACGTCATTCACCAGTTTGCGTTCCAAGAACCTGGAAGTCGACCGGTACGGTGGATGGAGACATGGAGCGAAGACTTTTGTCCTGCCACAGGTTTTAAATACGAACTTTGGACGTGGAAGCGATTGAAAGAAGATATCGGTAGCTTCTTCTGCGCGAACCTGTATGACACGAGTCGCATGGACGCTTTTTCCATCCGAATGCTTGCGCTTGAGGTCTTGCACACTTTTGGCGGCTACTATGTGCCGCTGTGCACGGTGTTTGTCGGCAGCCCTACCGACCCTGAAGTAGCATCGCAAATTTTTAGCTGCGCAAAGTCGGGCCATTTTGAATCCGGTTCAATTGTTGGCTTTGCACCCGAGTCCTGTATTGCAAAAATTCGGGACAGTTATAACGCCGGAAGTGTCTCATTTGCAGAACCCAAAAATGAATTGCCAAGCTCTCTTGTGTCCGACATGCGGTATGATGACGGTATTGCTTCATCTGTCGCGTTCAAGAACACTTCCAGGTTTCTCGGGGCGAGTGAAATCTATTACGTGCCACCGTATGATGCAAATGCAAGTGACAAATCCACGGCTGGAGCTGTCCTGCTTTGGGCTTACGATTGCCAGGTTCCTATTTTCAAGTTTGAAGATGAGCAGAAGGCATTAGAAGCTCTCCAACGTTCGGAGAAGCGCTGCGTCGTGATTACAGATTATCAGTTTGCAGTGCATTCCACATTAGTTGATCATATTCCCGGAGTCATGTACAATATGGAGAAGGAAAATGTGGAATGGGAATACATAATTTTGAATGTGGAGTGGGAGGTTAATGAAGATGAGGTCGCCACTTACAAAGCATCTAGTCCTTTCAGGGCGCCGAATGCCGAGTACCTCGGGTTCCTCGTCAACGTCGGCGCCGCGAAGACATTGCATTCCCTGAATGTCGAAACTCTGCTTGAGCAACATGCATCGGGCCGCGTTCACGTTGTGTCACAAAAGTCTCGTCATCCTGCAAATGTCGCCGCGCTGTACCGCGCCATGCCGGCTATCACTCACGCGTTTCGATCGCTTGCTGACTATGAACCAAACTTTTCTCGGGGTGATGAAGAAGTGCTTGATAATCTTGTGAAGGGCTTCCGAGATGGACGAATTGGGTTCGAACTGCAGGTAGACAACGAGAAGCGGGTAATGTTTCGGTCGTGGGGCGACAGTGGAGGCATTGATTGTGAATGCAAGATTACACCTGGCATGAGCGGTATTGCTGTGGAGTGGCTTCGTGTGTACCAAGATCAAACGGTGGCTTATGAAACCACCGGAACGTTTGTACGATAAGTATCGACCTCTTCTGTAGTCAGAGGTTCTAGCTCCTTTCACGCTGCCGGATCCTTTCCATTTCGCCAATTTTTCTGATAGCAAAAGCATGTAGGTCGCAGTAGATACGGCAACAGGCTGCTGTTGTTCCAACAAAACATTGTCCAACTATTGGTCCTCAGCTTGTGAGTTCAGCAGACTCCACATTGCATGCCGATTAGTTCGACAGCATAGTTGCGAAGCTTGTCGAAAGTTGAATAACTTAAAGGTGCGCTCGAAGGAAATAAGGGCGTTTCTACCGCAGCACAGTCCTAGCCATGTCGACTGAACACTGCGGGACGCCTTTACAATACAGTACAGTCTATACATTTCGATTTTCAAGTCTCTAGCCGGCTCTGCCGCAGTTCACCACATCTGCTGACGAAGAGCCTCGGTATTCTATTCTGTTTGCGACACCGTGGCGGGAAGCACTACTGATGGGGCCAGTTTTGGGGCGCCTACAGCACCGTCCTTGTCTTTTGAGTCGGTCATGATCGTGCGAAGCAGGTAGACGGAAACCGGCACTGCCATGAGCAGCCCCGGAATGCCGTACGAATGCTCTGCTACATACAGCACCACAAGCACCATAAATGGATGCAGATGGAGATGCGCCGAGTAGATCTGCGGGTTCAAGACATACGCTTCAATCAGATGCACAAGAATCACCATGCCAATCACCGCGAGCCCCTTTGAGATGCCGTACTCGCTGATCCCGATAATAAACATGGGCAGCGTCGAAATAAACACGCCTGCAACGGGAATAAACGAGCACAGCAGCGTGACGACCGATAGGAACCCGACGCCAGGAATCGACAACACAAGCAATCCTGCCGCCGTCAGCGAGGTGTTTACCAGCGCGATGAGTCCCTGTGCCTCAAAGCTCTTCCCCAGAACGCTCCCAAACTTGGACACCCCCGGCGCTAGGTCCTCATACATAAACGACAGGCGGCTCGACCGCAGTCTGCGCACGCCCATCGCAATCACAGGCAAGTCCCACATGATCATAAACGAAAACACCAGGCTCAGCAATGCCTTGAAGATCACTTTGGTGCTTGCCCCCAAGACTCTCGAAATCAGCGCCACCGTGCCTGCAATGTAACTCCGAATGCTCTTCTGCAACAGCATCCCGAATCGCCGAGACCGCGCCTCAGACCATTGTCCCGACGGCGCACTCAAAGCACTCTTCGATTGCGCAAGGGCCTGCGTCGATGCGGCAGGCAACTCGCCCTTGGCCGCTGCCTCCGGCATCTGAATGGAGTACATGACATACGCCTCCAGCTTTGTGGTCAAATCATCCCCCAAAGCCTTCCTCAACGAGTTTGCCACATACACGTACGGATTCTCCGACTGCAGTGTGGATATAAAATACTGACTCTCCCTCACCACCGTCGGAATGGTCATGAGCGAAAAACCCCCGATACACGTCACAATAAACGTATAAAACACGCCCACAAACACTCTGCGCGGAATCCCCCCCCCCGTGACTCTGCCTGCCCACGCCACCACGGAATTGGCGACATACCCTAGAATAAAAGTCCCCACAATCACTGGAAAGAACGAGCGCAAGACATACAAGGCGACGGCGAGGGCCAGCCAGGACGCAAAGCGCTTCGTATCGATCTTGGCCAGTGCCTGCTCGGATGAGCGCACCGCCGCGCCGGCAAGCTCCTGCCCCGACAGGCAGCACGGCGGTGATGGGCGGCGCGCGCGAGGCGGGCGGCGACGCAGAGGAACCGAGGGAAGGTGGGGGGTGAAGGAAGAGGTGAGTGGGGGTGGACAACGGACAGGGCGCGAGAGAGGGACAGTAGGAAGAAAGGCCAGCATGGTTTGGAGGAGAACAGGCGGAGCAGGAGATGAGGGTGGAACGAGGAGGGGGGATGCGAGGGGAGGTGAAGATGCAGAGCAAGGTATGGCCCCCCGGGAGAAGCTTTGAATCGTTGAAAGATTTGGTTTTGTCGGAGAAGTGGCGGGAAGGGCACACGGTTTGGACTGTCTGAAGATGCACGGCGATTTTTTCAAACTTTTGTGAGTCATTTGAGATCTTGCGGAGCGCTCGTGTCACTGGCGCACCTTCTTCACCTCAAAACCACTTTTGACCTCCGCACACACTCTCTCCAAACAGGTGCCGTGAACACCGCGTCAGCAAACGGCAACATGATTATAACCTTGGGCTCCCCACCGCCTCAGATACAAACGCACTGCACCACTTATGCCGCAGCACTCACTGCCTTGAGTCCTACTCACTTGTCCCTATCCTTCACACGGTCACGTGGGAAACGAATCTACTTCCACTTGCTAAGCCTCATAAACAAACCCATCCATCACACACCGCCGCCACCAGGCTCCCCAAAACTCTTCCAACACCCTGTTTCTCCCCATCACTCAAACTTCCCGCCCTCCCCCCTCCCCCTCATTCCTCTTCCTTAATCTCTGACGGATACTTGAATCCGTGCGGCTTATCCCACATCCCCTGCGTCCACGCCCCCCTCTCCTGAAACCATTGCACGCCATCATGATTCGCCTGCACAAAATTGACCGCCAACGAATGCAGCCCCGCCTCTACCTCCACCTCGCTGCCCTTCTCCCCCCGCTTCACCGCCTCCTTGTCCTCCGGCAGCATCTCTGCCGACAACCCACGCTTCTTCGACCGCTCCTCCAACGCCTCGCGTACAGGCGCGTTACCATGCAGCGCAGGATTCACCACAATGCGGCGCACCCCGCGCACGCCCAGCCACCCGCTAAACCACACGTCGTCACACAAGAAGAAATACTCGGGCGTCTTCTCACTGTCCATGAGCGACGTGAGCTGCTGCACATCAAAGAAACGCGGCTGGTACAGTACCCCGCGATACCCCTCAAGCACGTCTACAAACGCCACAAAATTCCTACGCACGGCCCCGACGCAATTGGCAAAGTAGTCTGGCAGCCAGTCTGCTAGCGAGTGACACGCATAGTCATTGGCTGCCTTGACAAAGTTGTATTGCTTGCCTACACTCTGGCGCATTGGTACGCCCGAGTCCACCTCGTCGCACCGCGCCCCCTTCACCATGCACGTGACATTCCAGCCGGTGTACCCGATGGCGGCGTCCTCAAATGCCAGCGAATACGCAAACAACCCCATCAGCGACTCGGGCGTCCACGACCCCTCGTCATCATCATCCAGGGTCACCACACGCGCATCCATATTCCCCAGCCTCCCCTCCTCCTGCAGCACCGGGATGAGCTTTGTGGCCGGCCCCATGTCCACGGGCGGCCGCAACACGGTCACCAGTGGATCATCCTGGAGCCAGGCGGGGACGGTGAAGTTTTCGTCCGAGCGCCGCGACACAAGCGGAATGACGACGTAGATGTGATCCGGCATGTAGTTTTGGGATTTCAGCTTTTGCACGGTTGCGCGCACATACTTGGTGAAGCGGCGTGGCAGCGAGGTCAAGGACACCACCAGACGCGGCAACTTGCCGTCTCTCTCCTCCACACGCTGCAGGGCCTCGTGCAGGTCATCAATGCCCGTGCGCAACACGGAAAACTGCCACGGATTCGCATGCCCCTTGCGATACCAGTCCAGGCCCAGCGGCACGGGTACGGCGCTGTGGCCATGCTCGGCAGCAGTGCTGATACGCGATGCAGATGCGGCGGGCGAGAAGCGGGACGGGAGCAGCGTGTAGGGGTGGAGCAGGCCGGAGAGCGAAAGACCGGCCAGAAAGCAGGCGGCGCCCAGGAGGAGCGACAAGCCCCCTGCGCGCGTGCAAAGCGGCGGGCGCGACGTCGTGGGCAGCATCAGAAGAAAGCAGCACGGGGGCTGGACAGGCGCGGGAGCGGAAGGGGGAAGGTGGAGGTGGAGGTGGAGGTGGAGAGGGAGAGGGAGAGGGAGAGGGAGAGGGAGGAGAATGCGGAAAGTGAGGTGAGCGACAAGGGACGGGAGCAGTGAGGAGGGCGGAGCGGGCGCGTGAAGGGCATGACGGGAAGTGCAGTGAGGCAAGTGCAGGGGTTTTGGATGCGGCGGCCCGATGGTTTGCGGAGGCACGACAGGACAGTCGAAGCGCAACTTGGTCACCGCTGTGGTGCTTGAAAGGCAACAAAGGTGGGCGGTGGCCCTGGTGGCCGGACAAGGAGGTCGAAGAGGGGACGGGACGCGGGACAGATCCGAAAAAGCTGCAGAAAGTGTCAGCACGGCAGCCCCCCGCCCCTATGCATGTCCACCCCCGACAACCACCCTCGTACCCCACTTCCACGCCCTCCTGCAAGCACAGACACGTGCGGGCACACCACGGGGCATTGCCATCAACGTGCAGTACAGTACACATACAGTGCATTCATTCTGACAGTCTCGTCCCTGTTTCTTGAGCGACCACACACTTTACAGTCCTCCTCTGAGTCATACTGTCACAGTACGCCGCACAGTACGCAGCACAGGACGCAGCACAGGACGCTGCACAGGAGTGCTCCCCAGACTGTCACCAAGTTGCGGAAAGAGTGGCAAGGCAGGCAGACCGCGTTGCACAGGAGCACCGAATTTCTACTCCTGTATGGTACACTTCGCCCACCTTGCCGTCTCTGAACATTGCGACACTGCAGTATTCCCTGTTGGACTTTTTTGCCTGGAGGTGGAGGCAAACTTTCGAATTCAATTCTTTCAATCATTACCCCGCAAGTCTCGATGGTCGTTTCCTCCACAGTTTCCGTGCCTGAGCCTTACAGTACGATGTCACTCGATGTAACGCCCCTACGATGTCCTTAGGGGCTCCCTCATAGAGCTGGCACGATTTCTGTTACCAGCTGCTTCGTGACAATAGATCTACATTCTGTCCGCTTGGGCGTCAAGGACCGGAAGGGATCCTGAAAGCTAGTCGCTCTCGCTGAACACTTCTTCCTTGACCCGCATCGCATCCATCAGCATGAGGAAGTGAGACTAGGCCCGTTCGCAGATCACAAATCCAACACCATCCAAATCTTCGTCGCGTCTGCGCAAGTCTGGCGCAGGGTCAAACCCCGCTCCTGGGCTAGTGCCGACGATTCCTTCTGCGCCGGTGGTCGTGCCGCCCTCTTGTGCATACCGTTAGCGTTTTCGTACTTGTGCGAGTGCTCCGACAGGTGATACATTGTTTGCGGTCGCCAACGCACTGCTGATATGACGCATTACCGCCTCTCACATTATATAAGCTGGTCAGCCGGTGCTGGATCATACGAAATCCGTACAGGACGACGCTTGCTAGGAAGTATTGAAATATGTACGGTTCACAGACGACGCTACTCCCCTTCGGCGTGAATATGGACTGTAAAAGAAACTGACACCGAAACCCAGGATAAAAGAAAGAGTCATGCCAGACTGTCGTAGATGCTTATACAGCGCTCATCCGATCGTCGATGATTTGTCAGTGTCGAGATAGAAAAACAAAAGACAAGTAAAGTTAGGCACGTAGGTGCAGTACAGCGTACAATATCTCCCCGCGTGGTGCGGTGATCATAGCAGATCTGCGGTTGTCGATCCATCCGAAGCATCACCAACTCGTGTAAAGCGGATCAGAAATGCATGTGTGGGGGTATGATGCCCTCAGTTGTGCATGAGAACCCTCTGTTGGGTGCAAGATGATGTTTGGGAAGTTGGCGTCGTCGGTTCCGGACTACCTCGTTGGGAAAGTGTGTGTGAAAGACTGCGGTTCAGTTGTGGTGTATTTGGATGAGCACTCGGTTAATGACGACCCCCGTGGACCTGAAGTTCTCGATATGCGCGCTCTCATATCTCTGTTTGGCTACCCGCTCAGTCGTTAGATCTTGAATAAGGATTCGGACATAGTAGCTGATACTTCGTCTCCAGCTATCTCGTCTGTATTTTCAAAAATTGATGCGGACTTCCAACAGGTGCAGTAGCGTATTAGACCTTCCCCCCGTACTGCACTTCTTGGAATACTATGGAATGCGGACTTTCACGGCATTCGAACAAGCGTGGTTCGTACAGAACAGCTAAGTTACGCTTGCATATCAGCTTCCCGACAAATGCTTGGACTGCCACACCCAGTGAAGGTCCACGTCCAATATTCGCCGGTCATGTCGTAGTAGAACATCCATCCCGTACTATATATTGTGCAGTATACCGCAGTTCCGCATCTCACCTTACGTACATCAGTGGTGCACGACGGCCCATAGCCCATGTCACTCGGGTAAGCTTACCGTAGACCCCACATGCTCTTAATCGCCTGCCGACGGATCGTGGACCACTTCACTGAGCTCGACTTCGAGCATCGTACGCCATGTTCAGCTCTACGAATCTGAGGAATGCTCTCGGCGATTCTCGAGTACACTGCCTTACCCAGAAATGTACTGGCATTATCATGTGAAAGACGAAGTGAGTCACTGCGCCTTACATTTTGGGACATGAACTCGACCATACTGGGGCGTAAAAGAGGACCATTTTGTCGCAGGCGTAAGAAGTAGTAAATCGCCCGTTGGCTTGTCGACGGTAAAAGTCCGGAGTGTGCCAAAAAGCCGCAGGTCCGACGTTATTGAGACGCCGAAACGTAATGATTCTGTCCTTTGCCAAGGCTTTGCTTATTAGAGCCTATTTGCTGCATCCTCCCGTCTCCAATCAACAGTACAAGCACGACCTCACGCATTTTTCACTACGATGCTTATAGCGAGTGGTTGGCAAATGCATCCAAATTCTGAGACCGACAATCAAGCCAGCACGTGTAGACATCTCAGCTCGGCATTTTCTGACAACGGGCAAATTTCTTTCCATCGTGTGTGTTTCCGGAGATGGATGCGGACGTCCACCGGCTACAGTAGCCAATTAAAAATTCCACCTGTACTGCAAATTAGGGAATGCCATGGAATGCTGAATTCTGTGGCATTCCAAAACGTGAAGTTCTTGTAGTACAGTGGTTTTTCGTATGGATGCCGACTTCCTGTTTTATTGAACTGTCGCGTCCAATGAACGTCCGCATCCACTACCCGCAGGTCATTTCCTAGTGAAACATCTAGCTCGTGCTGCGAATCGTGCAGTATACTGCAGTTCCGCATATCACCTTACCTACCCCAATGTCACATGATGACCTATACTCTGCCTCACAGACATGAGCTTATCTTGGACCCTTCATACTCTTATTTGCCTTACAATAGATTTTACGCTACTGCACTGAAGGCCACTACGCGTAATATGCGCCATCTGCGGCTCTAGGAAACTGAGTATTATGCTTGGTAATGTTTTGGTGGACTGGCTCATCCAGAATCTTGCCGACGTTATATGGCAAGAGACGATGTGCAAAGCTGGGCATTGATTTATTGGACAGTATTGTAAACGTAGCACAACGCAAACGAGGACTAACGTGTCATCCGCGTAATGACTGGCAGATTGCACCAGTGCTGCTGGACGGCATAAGTTTAGTGCGTGCCGCACATACGACGCTTAACTGTATCGCGGGGCTCAAACGCAGTGGCTCTGTTCTTCGCATTGCGTTCGTTTAGTAGAGCCTGCTTTGTGCGTCGACCCCGCACTTATTAGCAATGTGCGCCCGAATTCATACATCTGGCACCGCGTGGTTTGGGCCGAAGTGTTGCTAGTTGCAGCGCAAGGCTGAGGCCTACAGTCGAGTCAGCATCCTTTCATACGAGACAAATTTCCTCCTACGCTCTGCGGCCATCTATCCCTAGAAGCACGAGGAGAGTACAGACGCCAACACTTCACTCCACCCTTGCCGTATCCGTGCCACAGTCGATCCGTGCAGAACGGGAGGGGCACACTTCTTGTGCTAAACAGATCTTATACGTATCAGACGAAAGGCAGAAATAAACTGAACCTCGAGTCGACGTCAGAGAGAGGTTTTAGACGTGTGTTTCGTGGCGTTGAAAAGTATGTAATGTTTAAGATCTGTGAGGTGTCACCAGTGACACCCCCCTAGTCTAAATTTTCATTACTACTGAAACTTCTTTTTCCTCCTATAGCGGCCCCAAAATCGCCCACATTTCTGGGCAACCTCTCTTGCGGGTGAGCCCAAGTCTTTCTCAGCTGCTGTAGTGTTGTCTGCTCGCCGGAACTGGTTCTCAAACTGGCATGTAGTGTTTAAGTTTGTTTTACTTCACGCTACTCATCCACTTCTTCGTAGAGGTACCTAATCCTCCTCAGTATTTGTCGGAACGGCGATCAAATCCTCGGGGTCATCGGAGTCGAAACCAGCATGTCCAGGACTGACCTCCTTTGCCCTACTACTCTCGTCCGCGTCCGAGTTTGCAAACCTAGCCACGTCCGCGTCGTCTCCACTGTCCGAGTCCTCACCTATTTCAGTATTCCTACGACTAACACGGGCCGGCTCACTGGATGGGAACTGTGGTAGCCCTTTCAGAGCGTACAATACCCGGTACGGCACACCTTTCCCTTCCGGCATAAAGTAAACATGGTACCGTACCGTCAACTCATCCGCAATGCGGTCCTCATATCCAGCCCCGGCGTGCGTGAGATGCCCATGCCCGAAAAGTACGGAGTTGGACGGCACAATGATCTTGTTCATCTTCAATAACCCCGCCGCTGCAACCTGCTCGCTCTCCTCCCCATATGCAAACACGTGTGAGCAGTCACGCACCCACAACGGGAAGCCCACTGCCCCGCTGATGATTGCGAAAAAGCCCAGCGTCTCGCTTTCAATGACTCGTCGAAGTCATTGTGCGGCGCTTGCCGTAGGCATTCCTTCCCAGTAACCGAAAACCTAACCCCCGTCTTCGATATGAACAGCTTCCTCCCAGATATCTTCCTCAGACCGACGTAGGCGGCAAGCTGACCCACCCACGCGTCCAGCTGCGCACACCTTCGCGAAGCCCACACTCAGTCCCTCCTCGATTCGCAGGCTTTCATCACCAGGCTCCGTGTACTGTACTAGCGGGCGCATGCCACCTCCTCGTTTGCTGTGTTCCCCTTGAATTCCCCCTCGTTGACTATCGGGTTCCAGTAGATCTCGTTTGGCCGCTGTCCCAGTGCATTCTCCCCTTCGAGTGTGCTCGCAATGAACGAAAACAATTTTTCAACGGGGCAAAGCTTTCCCTTGGGCGTCAATATCAGGGGCTCGAGGCATTGGCATGAAATGCCGCTGGAGTCAGCGAAATTCTCAAGGCACGTGTAGCCGAGGTGCTGAAGCTCACTTTGTCGCCTCTCAAGGTAGGCATATGCTCTGCTACAATCCTCACCCCCGTCTGCTACGTCCCTCCGCAAGTGTGTCTGAAGCCGGTTGGACTTCCAGATATGTGGTCCCACATGGATACCCTCAAGCTCGGTAAGGTACATGTAGATCCACATCGAGAAAGGGAGCCGATGAATGGCTACGGCGTCCTTCACGGAGAGGCACTGGTGCACCCGGAGCTGAATGGGTATGTGGATGGGAAGCAGCCAGAGCGTAGGGTGCGAGTCTTTCGCCATCCACAGCTGCGATTCCTTTTATTCGAGATCTGGGGGGCCGACGTATGCTAAATTTTCCCAAGTGTGGGGTGTTTCTTCAAACAACACGGCCTTATCCGTAGTATCGACCAGCAGCTGGTTCGGAACCTTCTCGTCGAACATCGGTGGGGCACCTTTACGTTGGCTTGTGTTCTCCTAGGCCGCCTCGGTCTTCTCAGCGACTCCTCGTCTCGACTGCCATACTGCCCTTTTCACTCCACCAGACCTTCCCGACTGCGCAATCTCCACAAGTCGAGGCGTTGACCGTCAGGAGGGTGCAAACGTTGTTTCGCTGACAAGCGGTTTTGTCGCGGGCATCACTCCTGAGGCCTTCCACCCACGGACTGCAGGCGCGAGTGCAGTCGCACGGGAAGCAGGGGCACGCAGCGCAGAGCGGCGCGTTGAAGGCCCAGCAGCGGAGGTCGTCACGCGACCCGAAGCGGCGTGCTTGCTCAGTGCTGGAGATAAGTAGTCCGTCACCTTATTCACGAAGCGCGCAGCACACAGCTGGTTGCGCTTTTCGAGACCTTCTGCAGAGTCGTTGTCTCTCTTGGAGAAGAGGCGCATCTGCTTTAGATAGAGCTCTTTGACGGAAATTCTGAGGAGTTTCGATTGGGCAATCTCTGTCCCCAGAAAGTCGTCACAACTAAGGCCGTTCTCATTGCCATACTTCTCGAACAAGTTTATGTTGGAATGACGATCACACACGAGTTAGAAGGTCTGGAAGGCATGATTTGGGGTTAAAAATAAAGTTGTCGGTGACGATAGAGGCCTTCTCGAAGGTCCTCAAGTTACTGTACTTTTCGAGAACTTGTACCAAGTGGAACTTGGCCCGGCTCTCTGTATAGTAAGCAATGAAGACTGCAAATGTATTCGCTTATACGCTCATACACGGGGGGTGATTTGGTCGGGCGTATACACGTGTCAACGTGTCGGTCGTATAGGTACAGCTGTGCTACATACTGTGGTCACACCACAGTACGCATGTAATCATGAGCTTGACAGTGTACACCATGTGCCTGTAATGTTTAGACGGCCCGGCTACGGCACAGTATACGTAAAGCACGGAAACCTGTCTCTTATGCGCGTACATGGACATGCTAACAAGTCATGCTGTGGTGACGTCGGCAGACGCGAAGAGCTTCAAGCCGTACGTTTCCGGACTGATTGTCATGTCTCGTGAGTCAAATTGCATCCAGGCTTACTATGCGAGACTGATTGTTTTGTCGTGTGAGTAGAAGTGCATCCAGCCATACTCCGTGGTGTTGATTTTCTTGTCTCGTCAAGTGAAAATGCATCCGGCCTTACACCTTGACACTGATAGTCTGGTCGTCTAAGTCAAGTGCATGAAGCCCTACTGCGTGACACTGATTGTTTTCATCTTGTGAGTCGAGGTGCAACCAGCCTTACTCTGTCATACTAATTGTTCTGTCATGTGACGCAAAGTGCATCCAGCCTTACTATGATGTACCGTGACGGTCGACATGCGTCCAGGCTAAAACTGAGATTAGTAAAGCTGTGCAATGATAGTGTCAAGGGCGTATACACACAAATGCACAAGTGATAGAGATAGAATCATCGATCGAAGCGTGTGATGAGTCGTTCGTATTGGTGATTGTAGAGAGTTGGTGAAGTGAGTAGATCGGTCATGTAGCAGTCCAGAGTTGCATATAAGGAGAGTTTTTTGAGAAACTCAGAGTACAGATCGGCTACACACAGCCAACCTTCCGTTTGTTCATAGTCACATCTTTTCCCCTTCTTTCTCTCCTATCCCGCTGACCTACATCTATTTGTGGCTACTTCCTATCCCCCTACCCATTGAGCATCGGGCGCACTTGTATCTATCCGTCAAGCTCGTTGTACCCACGCATCGGCTTCAGTTCTTAATGCCGAGCTACGTGTACGTTACCGAGGTGGAGGGTATAGATTTGGGTGTGGACTGCTAGAAGCCCAAGCGGCCTCAGACATACTTCGGAATGGACGTAGCAGACGGGGCTAAGAATTGTAGCAGAGGATATGCCTACTTTGAGAAGCGACAAGGTGAGCTTCAACACCTCGGCTATACATGCCTTGAGAATCTCGCTGACTGCAGCGGCAGGTCGCGCGTAAGCCTCGAGCCCATGATCTTGACGCCCAAGTGGAAGCTTTCCCCCGTTGAAAAGTTATATTCGTTCATTGTGAGCACATTGAACACGGACAAGCTACTGGGACACGGGCCGAAGGAGGCCTGGTGGAACCCAATTGTCAACAAGCGAGAATACAACGGGGATGCAGCAGACTGGGAGATGGGAATCGCCCGCTACTCCACTACACGGCTCCAGGTGATGGAAGCATGCGAACCGAGGGGGGAAGAGGTGTGGGTCTCGGAAAGGCGTGCGCACCTGAACAGGTGGGTGGGTCAGCTTGCTGCCTGCGTGGGTCTCAGGAATATATATGCGAGGAAGCTGCTCATACCTAAGACAGGGGGTTGGTGTTTGGGAACCGGGAAGGACCGCCGTCGGCAGGCGCCGCAAAATGACTTCGGTGGGTCGTTGACAGCGAAGACGCTGGCCTTTTCCACAATCGTGAGCACGGAAGTGAGCTTTCCGTTGTGGGTGGGTAACTATTCACACGTGTTTGCTGACGAGAACAGGTTATGTTCGAGTGAAAGGAAAGAAAGAAGAAGGAAGCGGAATGCTGAACAAGAAAGTAAAAGGAAAGTGATGCCAAGTCTGGCTGGTTTTTACTTTGAGTCACAGCCCATCAACCGCTTACATAGTGCCCAGTTGCACGTCCCCATCACTACACCAGCAGTCGCAGTGTGTGGCATGCTACTCATCCGCACACACTATTCGATCAGCATATAAAGCGGAATGCTGATCTGCTACTAAATTCTCACTACTATTATCACATCCTCGAACTACAGTACAAAATCAAACTCGAATACAACTGTACTCCAGAAATTGTCCTAAGTCAGCATGTGATAATCACATTACTTGGCCGTTTGAACTTTCACCACACCGCTGTGTGATACGTCCATGTGTCAGACGCTTCGTTGCTCGGGGTGCGAAGTCTTCCCGGAGACAGTGACAGCACTGTAAGTCCATATCTCCAACAGCGACAGCGCTGGAAGTCCATATCTCCAACATTCAAACACCCAGAGTATGCGGGGCGGGTCGTTCAACACCCACAGCCGCAACTCCTTTTCTTCGTTTACTGGCGCGCCGTTGTATGCCAGATTTCCCAAGTATCGGGTGTTTCCTCAAACGCCACGGTCTTGTCTGCAGAGCCGACCGGCAGCTGCTACGGAATGTCTTCGACGAATATCTCCTGGCCACCTTCACGTTGGCCCGTGTTCTCGTGGGTAGCTTTGACCTTCGCTGCGACTCCTCGTCTCGACTGCCCCATCGCTTTTTCACGCCACCAAACTTCACCGATTGCACAATCTTCACAAGTTGAGGCTTTGACCATGAGGAAGGTGCAGCCGTCGTCTCTCTGGCAGGGACTTTTCTCGCGGGCATCATTGCTGGAGCCAGCCGCCCACGCCCTGCAGCTTCGAGTGCAGTCGCATGGGAAGCAGGAGCTCGCCTTGCAGAGCGGCGTGTAGAAGGCACAGCGGCTGCGGTAGTCACGCCAGCCAGGGCGGCGTGTTTGCCGAGCTCGGGAGCAAAGTGCTCAGCTACCTTACTCGCGAAGCGCGTAGCACTCGCCTTGTTGTGCTTCTCCAGCTCTTCTGCAGAGCCGCCGCACCTCTTCGGGAAGAGGTGCATGTAGTTCAGATAGAGCTCTTTGACGGAAATTCTGAGGCGTTTCGAGTGAGAAATCTCAGTCCCCAGAAACTCTTCAGATCTACGGCCCTTTCCCTTGCCATACCTCTCAAACAAATCTAGGGAGGCTTGGAAAATCTAGCTTGTGCACGCGTAGAAAGCTTCAGATTCAAACTTTCCGTCGCGGGTTGCGTTGTTGATGACCCGCAACGTGGAAGTCATGAACAGAGGAACGGCCCGAGCGCTTGCTGACCAAAGATGCTGGTCATGGAGGTGAGTGATGCTGAGCTTCTTAGAGGTGGACGTGTCGAAGGTCAGGTCGCGTGGCACTTTCATGAGGCCTGAATCTAGTAGAAAAACATTAGCTCCGCGTACGTAGCGGCAGTACGGAGAGATGCCAGTCGCTGGGAGCGGAATGGCCTTCGTAATGCTTCCCTGGATCTTTTCTTACGTAACGAAATTGGGTCCATGTTGTTCTCCATGACGAGAGCCTGCATGGAGTGGATGACACTCCTGACGTAGTGGAAGAATGAATTTTCGATGCGGACCGGTTCGGCAGAGGTGTTCTGCTGCGACGAGGCGGACATGATTTCCGCATCCGTCACGTCACGTCAATCCTTTTGACGAACATAACGCGCGCGGGGGCGCTTTCGAACCTATGCCGTGCCGTTCTTTTCTTCCTTCATGCTACGGACAGCTTGGCGGCGATGAAGGGCGTCCACCATAGCACACTTAAGACCTCCTCGCTACATCCCTTGGCACCCGATAGTCTCTTCAGCCATATCCGGTATGGAAGGATTGTTGTACCATCGCATCGTGACCGCCATGACGCAAGGGTGGTACCAGTAGCCGTGCTTAACCATGCTGGCCCGGTCGCCGTCGATGGTGGCGTCCGTGCTTTCGCGAAGAACGTGCTGCGGCTGTATGGTCTGCGCAATAAATACGTAGACCTCGGTGCACTCATAGTCAGGCCTTGAGAAAGTTCGACACGACACCGCCTGCTCCTCGACCTCCACGGCAACCACATCGGAGTCGTCCCAACCCTAACTCTCTGCTCCCGGAGAGCGTGTTGTAATGACGATCACATGCTACGTAGATGGTGCCGGAGGCACGGTTTGGGGTTAAAAATAAAAGTGTCGGAGACGATAGCGACCTTTTCGAAGGTCCCCAAGTTACTGTACTTTTCGACAATTTTTGCCAAGTGGAACTTCGCCCGTATTTCTATATAGTAAGCAACCAATACTGCAAATGTATTGGCTTATAGTGTTATATATGGAGGGCGATTGGATTGGGCGTGTACACGTGTCAACGTGTCGATAGTATGGGTACAGCTGTGCTATATAC
>JAUKWC010119815.1:0-22741 GCA_032356245.1 Endocladia muricata
TTGCGAGCGTGTTGGAGACGGTTGACAGAATACGTTGGCCTAGGCTGCGCTTCAAAGCCGCGAAGTGCGTCATTGCGTAGAGCAATCGTATCGACCTTCACGTAGAACTCGTTACTTATCTCCTGCCATACGACACTTATCGATCTAGATGTCTTGCGCTCGATGAAGCCTTTTTATCTTACCAGGGGGGGGCTTGATCGGAAAAAGAAAGCATCACGTTTCGCCTAACGCAACATTATCAGTCAAGGCACCTTTTGAACTTGGTATGGAATCTAACCTCCGCGGATCCATCTCTACAGCCATTCTCATTGCCCTCGCAAAAGCTTTAAAGCTCGCCTCGATGATATGATGACTATTAACTCCCGCCCTTTGCACAACATGTAGAGTCATCTGAGCGTTACCCGCTAAGCCCATGTAAAACTCCCGGACCAACTGAGTATCATAAGTGCCCACCCGCTGCGTAGGAATACTTAGCCCGTACTCTACGTGCGGACGACCGGAAAAGTCCAGCACAACCTCTACTAAACTCTCGTCCAATGGTGCGACGAAGTGCCCAAAACGCCGAATACCCTTCTTGTCACCAAGAGCGCGGGCAAATGCCATTCCCAAAGTAATGGCAACGTCTTCATTGGTGTGGTGGTCATCAATCCAATAGTCCCCGTCTGCACGCACGTGCAGATCGATAAGACCATGGGATGAAATCTGATTGAGCATATGGTCTAAAAACGGAATACCAGTTTTGACATCGCATGTACCTATTCCGTCGAGGTCGAGAGAAACAGATACTGAAGTCTCTTTTGTTTGGCGACTCACTGTTGCGGTACGGTGGGATGAGGAGGCGGGTGCAACAGACTGGGGAGCTGAAACTTCATGAGCATTTTTTGCGGCATGACCAGCGGAATTACTACTCGAAAAGAGTGCGACCGTCCTTGGTGCTTGATGAGGAGACAATGACTTGCGCGACGAGTACTGCTGCGAGAAGGGCACGCAGAAGGGTGTTACTGGAACAAAGGAAGGGAATGGAATTCGCATCGTTCAAGTAGTTCGCGAAGATACCTTATTATCGCTGCGTGAAACCCAGTGAAAGTGAGGGGACTCTTGGCAGGACGAGTATATCAGTTGTCCCATCTCGTTCTTAGCCCTCCAAATAATTTGTCGGGTGACAAAAGTATAGAGCAGCTTCGAGTGCGCCAGTGCAGCCGGTCGAAGTGTGCCACGTGTCCACGCAAGCTCTCATGCTGCAGTACAATACTGTACCTGGGTTGGACTTACAGCATACTTTAGTAACCGTGATGTGTAAAGTAATCAATTACCCAAGTGTCTACTTGACATTCGATTTGCCTCATACTGTATGAGGTCAAGCTTGGCCTTACATGAGGCTAGTTGACCACCGAGAAAGTATGTAAATTATATAACCTGTATGGTGAATATGCTACTTGTTGTACGTGTAATGTACCTCACCCCCTTCTATGATATCAAAATGGAAGGTTGCAAACTCCATTGCATTCAAACTCTGACTGTGCAAAAAGTCTGGTGAGTGTTTTTGTACAGCTCCACTCTGTCCGGGTAGAGGACTCCAAGGGCTTCAAGTAGATATCAAGAACAGCGAAAGTGGACACCTCCTTGACCGTCTTATACTGTATGAGGCCAAATGTCCGATAGGCACAAGTGCCTACAGTATTATCTTCTCGATTCACTGTAGTATTCCCCAGTACACATCGTACCTGTACAGTATCCTGAGGGATAGTCCCATACCCTTTAGTCTTATACTGTCCAGTACATCTTAGCTGCGTGCAAAGGAGGGAGTTGCTGGAATTGCGGTAACGCTGCTGTGCCTGTGCCGTGCTTTACCATTGCAACATGCAATATAAGTTTCAATTAAATTTGGATATTTTCAACCGAGCCCTTTACTTCATTCTGTCCAATGGATATGTTTTTTTGTGGGAGAAAGAAGCTCCTGTGACCCCCTAATCTTGCTATTATTCCACCCAGTGTTGGTATGCGTCCGGGTTCATGCCGCATGCCAGCCGCACTCTAAACGCACGAATCTTCCCTGCTCCAACGTCAGGCGGACGAACGACTAGGGAAATGTCAATGCTCCTGCACATTTGGAAAGACCCCAACGCGGAGGTGGATGCCGGTCAGTCGCCCTTCCAGTACCGCGTGCCATCGCGCGGTCTGCTCCGTGTCTTTCACTCCTTTTTTGCGTTTCAGGACTTTGTCTAGTCGCCCTCGCTGCACCAATGCCTTGGCCTCATGCTCTGCTTGCGTGCATCTCATTTGGACGCCAAGTTGAGATATGCTCCGTGCACATCTATTGATCGATGTCAATCATCGTCGTCCGGGTGGCAGGGTGTATTCGTGAGAGGGGTTGACGTAACTTCACTGCGGAGCTCATTACTATGACAATATATCTTTGTTCAGTCCCCGTATTGACGTCATGGGCACACTCACGGGCCCCTCGCATCGGCTGCTGCGGAGTCTCTGTTCGAAACTGGGCGGTGCGGCACGTCAGCACCAGGAGAGCCCCACTGGTGGCAATCTCCTGGCCTTGCCGATTCTGCCCTCGAAGTGCTCTTCGCAACATTCGTACAGCATATATTCAACTCACAGCTGGCAATATGTACCGAGCAACATGTAGACTCATCCTTTGACTCTATTCTGCAGGCGTTGCCAATTGATTTGCATCGCATCCACAACCATGGTCGCAGTGTTCTCTATCCCGGCGTTTTTTATCGTACTGCGAGAAGTGTTAGAGGCGTGCCTCGTCGTTGGTATCGTGCTGGCCTATCTCAACAAAGTCGGAGCAACACACTATCGCAAATGGGTATGGATAGGAGCGGCTGCCGGTATAGTCGTCTCCGTAGCTATCGGTTTGGGTTTCGGAATATACTATTTCGTTGCCGGTGACCAGGTGTTTACAGGAAACACAGAAAAGATCTTTGAAGGCGTAGCATTTCTTGTCGCCGCTTGTTTGCTTACTTGGATGATCGTTTGGATGATGGCCATGGGGCGCACGTTACGCTCAAAAATGGAGAAGAAAGTCGACGGTATAGTCGGCAGCGAAACCTCCGCGGGACGTAGGAAACTTTCTATTTTCTTGATGGTGTTTATTCAAGTATTACGGGAGGGAATTGAGACGGTAATTTTCCTGATAGGCACAGCAAGTGCAGATGAGCACGGTGGATGGAGAGCCATTCCACTTGCGGGCATACTTGCTATCTTGGTTGGTCTCGCCGTCAGTTTTGTCGTTTTCAAAGGTCTTGTAAGCTTGGATATCCTTCGCTTCTTTCAAATCAGTGGATTTATTCTTATTGCATTCGCCGCTGGACTCGTCAGCCATGCCTTCCATGAGCTGCAGGAGGTTGACCTTTTTGGACCTTGGGAGGGTAGCGTGCGTGACTGGTACAATCATGCGATGTGGTCTACGGAAGGTTGTTGCAATGACAGTGACAACGAATTTTTTGGTATGTTACGAGCACTTTTCGGGTATCAAGATAAACCCACCTTTGTCGAATGGGTGACATATTTTGCATACTGGTTTATAGTTGTCTGTTTGGGGATCATTATCAACTGGGGTCAGATTCGCGCATCGAGAACTGCTGTTGCCTCTCGCACTCAAGGTTTTGCACTGTGTTCCTTGTTGTTTACATTTGTTGGATGGTTGTACACACTTTTGAATGTATCATGGGTCGGCGTTCTGACGATGACTCTGGGATTCGTGTTATCTATTGTGGCTGTGTTCGCTGTATTTGATATCACTGCCAAGATGGTATCTGCCATTGCAAGATTCCGACGGGTATTGGCCCTTGGGACCGGCATTGGGTTTGCTCTGCTCACGATCTTCATGTTTGTTATGCACCTCGTCGAGATGAGCTGTGAAGGAGGAGAAGCGTGCAGTATGACCATATTTTTCTTCTTCGGACTCATTTATGACCCCGACTTTTTGGAGATGGGACGCCAGGAGTCATCATGGCCCGCACTTGCTGCTCTCTCTATGTCTATCGTCCTGACTGTGTTTTTCTTCGGGACTTTTTCTTTCCTGCTCGTTCTGTTTGCTCTAAATGTGGACGGGCACGGCGACTACATCGACGATGACACCATTCAACTTAAGGAAGTTGGGACTCTAGACCAAGTTGAAGCTCAGGATATCTCCAACAATGTAGAAGTGGAGGGTAACATGGCCGTGCAATCCAATCTGCCGCAACAGGTGAATGTTATGTAATGATGACAGCAGGGTAGGTCCTCCCTTGTTCCCTGTCCTGAGACCTTCATCCCATATGTACAGACTTTGCCGCGTTTTTTATCGTACGTTGTTTCTTGTCTTAACAAGAGAGTTATGCGAAGCACTGTCATTCTGCTTTGCTTTGCTACTTTTCTTCAGTACTACAATGCAAGTGTTTGTTTAAGGCATCTCCAGTAATAAATATTTTTCGTTTATGTTATTGCAGTTCTGTATTCTCCTGAGCATGACACATTTACTTAGTAACCATGCCCGGTCGTCCAAAGGTTTGAGAATGCGATCGCTCTTTCTCTTCTATCACCTGTGGCGAGGAGCAGGTACATGCCCGTGTAGTACTCCGTCATGAGCGTAGCGAGATGGGAACACCAGGTCTAAAGTTTGAGCCCCAACATTCACAACTATGCTTTGTTCTGCTTACCTTGTGTACAGCCGCTGTGTACAACATAGCGTTCCAAACATACCTACGTGAAATCTTCACATGCGTTTCCGCCATCATGTTACATCTATCCCCTCACCGTTAACGCGAAAATCAAAATTACCGAGGACTTTTTCGGGGCGCATTGAAGTTGGTCGTGCGCAGGTTCGAAACCCTGCTGTGGGAAGATAGCAATCGACCGCAAAAGATCTGCCCGTGACTCGCTTTCAGCCTTTGCGACATGGAAGCAACAAGCGATAGAGCGCACTTCTAATGGCTCGAACCCTGAGTCTACTTAACTGAGAAATAAAATTTTCGGCTGGATCAAAAATGCAAACTTTGTGTGACAAAAAGTTCGGGCTGAGTACTGCAGGAAGAAGCTCGTTAAACTACATTCAATAGAGACACAAACACAATTCTGAAATGGTTTTTCAGAAATTCCGCAATATGTACTACAAGTGTAATCCGTAGCACAATTCTGCGATGAAATCGTGCGACTTTTTCAAAAAAGCGAGAAGGTAATGTCTATTATACCGACCGAAAGTCACAAATGAGCCCAGAAAAAATTGCAAACTCTATTCGTAAATCTGCAGTTAAGAAATGCTAGTGTTTTGACCGTGCAAGGCTTGCATACGTATAAGCTTCGTATTTGTACTTTTTAGTCTTGAAGTGTAACATTAGACCATTACAAGCTTACAAGCGGCACAACACAGACTAGGGTCGAGAAATTTGTGTAACTGCAACCCCGCTTTGATAGAGAAGTACGAGTGCTTTCGAGTGATATAAAAACCTGAGAAATCGGTTAATGTTTAGTTCAAATGTTGACCCGCCCCATACCCGCCTCATGTCACCCGTCTAGCTAGTCTATTAGACATTAAAGCGTTCCCACCGGTACTCGATCAAAAGCGTGAAATCAAGCCGCGTGAACTACAGTATGTGCTCCCATCCTCACACTGACAATTATGTAACAACGTGCTCCCATCATAATACTGATAATTGAGCAGACTTTTGGAGGCTGCCGTTCGGCAGGGGAGAGTTGAGGGGAGAGTCAATGTCAGGAGGCGAATGCGCAGCGACGCAGAATTGTTCCCAATCCTCTCTCTCGGCGCTTTTCAGAACCGTCTCGATCCGACTTTACATTTTAATTTAGCCACGCTTAGTGATCAGCGCAACTCTCTCACGTCCTCTCGCTGATAGAATGCTCAGCGAAATGCAATATCCCTTTTACAGTACCATGCTACATTACAACATACGAAATTGTCGGCTTGGAATCTAGCCCTTTATATAGTTGGCCTGGAGAGGGTCCAACTCCAGACGGAAGAGGGCATCGGATCAAGGAGTTAAAAACAAGAGCACAATTATTAATTGTTTCACCACGTTTCCGATTGCTGTGGGCCAGGGTATAAATTGGTCGGGTCCTGATCCAGTCAGGGTCGACGTAAACTGCTCTGTCGTATCGGAGGGCTTTTATCTTTCGCGATGAACGAGAGCATGCTGTGCCTGTCGAATACGCGGTCGTCCGACGAGTCTTTCCGACGAGTGCATGCCTGCCGCAACTCCCGCCGACCCCAATCACATTCTGCAATAATGAATAACATTTATTTGAATCAAGGTCCTTTTGCTTCAATACGGTCCGAACAAAAAAGGCGATCAAAAGCCGTTTTGGTCACAGAACTCGACCAAAATAATTCCGTTTGGTCAGGTTTTCCGACCAAAGTCATAAACTTCGGTCACATCGTATGACCGGTGGGGCAGCAATCTCCGGCCAAAATCAAAGTTTACGCGATGTATTTCGGATCGCGATTTTGTTGGTCCGGCGGGGACGCTGTGACTGAATACTCGTGCACAACGAATGTGAGAAAGTAAACGATCGCTGCCATTAAAATTTTGCTAAAGTTCGCTCTTACTTAAGTTCAGCTTTGGTGCTGCAGGTAGATTTAGATACAGAAGGTCGCACTCGCTTGTATTGCTCACATGCCGTATCGTAATTCCTGTTCAAGGTGTCTGCGACGACAATTCTGCGATGGAATTTCTGCGTCACTTTACGGAGGTTCTCGTTTTTCATATCAGATTTCTGTAGGGAGTGATCCCAAAAATATTAGCTAGTTGAGATTATCGATCTTCAATTCTGATACCATAAAGAGTACTACAGAATGTTTCAATATCGACTTCGATTTGTGTAACAGTATCACTTAGCTGATGCTTCCCCCTTGTCAGAGAACATTGCTATAGTCTATCATCTGGCCAGGTTCAGATCATAATCGCCGTGTTGAAACAGGCCTATTCTTTAGCAGGAAAATGCTATCTATAAATCAATTTTATTTCTGCTGGAGCTCCCCTTGCCCGTTCAAGGCAGTCCGTTGGCATTCTGCAGTGGTATGAGATCTTAAAGTAGTCTTTGCTGGCAGTTATGTATACACAAAAAAAGGTGCGATCAGAGCATATTCTGGAAAAAGGAATGACGACTCCGGCAACGCATTTGATATCAAGTGAAATGTGTGTAAAACAGGTTTTCCATCGTAAGAGGACTACCTTCGGCCTCATGTAGGGCAAGCGCCCGGGTAACTAGACATTATAAGCATCGTTGTCTAAAGTTAAAGTGGGAATCACCCACACAGTACCATCTACCGAAATTTTCGTGGTTCTAGTAATACATGCCCGAGCAAAACTCCAAGTATCGCGTCGGACATCCGCCGAACCAAATATCTTGAAAAGTTCAAGTTTGACCTCAAAAAGTAAATTCTTTCCAACCTCATTGGACTTGAAAAGCTTCCCAATCCATATGCTTAGACTATCTCTACTGCAGTATAGTTCTTGACGGTGACAAGAAAATGGATTCCGAACATTGCTGAAGTGACCCAGCGAATTTCGATTGGTCAACACGAACTCTGCAGGCAGAGCTGGACTAAAGAGTAGGCGTCATATTCGTGCTACAATAAATCACTGTGGCAAACTTCCTAGTCACCATACCTGTCTGAACATGTGTCGAAGAGAGAGACAGACGGAAATGACTTCGACTCTACATACGTATTTGAGCTCCCGGACCCAACATGTAGCTAAGTCAACCGCGGTGGTTTTATGCTTGCCACGAGGGTACGAAGCCGACTTCGCAACTGTTCATTTTCTACATCCTTTAATGTATTCCTGATTCACCAGATGAAGTAGAGTGGCCTGGCAGAACCAACGGGTTTGTGATTTGCCTCGTATCAGATAATGCTGAAAATACTTTGGAAAAGGGCACTTTTCGACAACAATGAATTTTAAATATATCCAGCAGTTCACATAATTTTCAACCCGGTCTCAAAACACTAGTGAGAGTGGCGGATTAAATATCCATGTGCTCTCTGGCGTAACATGCACCTGTTAGCGCTGCTCCCCCCCTGACGCTAAACAGTTCAAGTTTAATTTATTTCCGTGCGAATTCGACAACCGAACTGCTTGTGTGAAACACGCCCTTCTTTCAAGAAAAATCGACGTTCCATCAGATTTCCGGTTGGGCCAACGCGTGCACCAGGTCACGACAGTTCACGCAGACCCTTGAGACATATCGTCAGCAAAGAAGCGCCGCCTGCTTCAGGTCTTCGGAGGTAGACGAAAAGCATTCTCCGAAAGTATTTACTCAATGACGTGGCATTAGTAACTACCAGGGGTACAACACGTCAATTGGTGAGCTCGAACGTTCTTTTCAAGTTGACAGTAGTATCCTTCAGTTGAACTACCTATGAAAAGTGAATTCAGAATCCAGGTGCGTCTCATGAGTGCGACAGGGCTGCTAGCTGTGAATGCGATCAAGGGAAATTCTGATCCTTACGTTGCTGTCTCTATACGGCGCACGGGAGAATTGAAGTCAACAAGCGTATGCCTTAACACGGTGAACCCTTCATGGTACCACAACTTGGTTTTCGACGGTACGTGAATTTTTTTGATTTCGCTGCATTTGAATCTTCATCATGCAACTGAGGTTTTATCCGGGCTAAGGACCACTTACATGTTAATCTCGTTGCTATTAGCGTGTCCACAGCGGTAAGGTACAGCGATGTCTTGGATATTAATTTGTACGACTACAACTTGTACTCAAAACCTGTAGCGCTCGGCTTTCTAGAAGTACGGGTCGCTCAAGCTTTATCAGCGACAGAGGCATTTCTGTCGGAAGCAGAATACGGAGGCAGTGCACAAAGACAAGCTTTTCCACGACCTCCTTCGGCCTGGGTTTTCAATCAGAGACGAATATATGAAGATGACCTGGCGATGCACGATTATACGCCATCTGCTCCGCCAGCGTCACCTCCAAGAGAGCTTGCCACTGCAGGTTTAGCACATCAAAAAGAGTTCTCTATCTCCCCAAATCATCACGCATACGATCCTATTCCCCATCGTCCTTCACATCCACTCACCAGGTTTGTTCCTCAGCTCCATGGAGTGGATGCAATTGGCGGAACCTTATTTGCTGGGACTCGTTTTCTCGATGTTGCCAACGAAGAAGGGTCTAGTTCGCGAAGCGACAGTCAGCATCACTTAACATATGCCGACTCTGATATGCAGAGAGCGATGACTAGGACCTACCCGATTAATCCGCAGGGAAATCTGAACATTATTGTTGTTTCCGGCGCACTCTTGAATTTAGAAGTGTCAGCCCCGCGGAGCTACTGCAAGCGTTTTCAAATTCACAAATTTAGTGAGCAAGTTGGTAATTTCGGGAAGAACCAGTTGCACACCCAAATAGGCAAAACAGTTGGAAGTGTTTTGAAGACCACTGCGGAGATGGCGAAGCCCATTAATTCAGCCCTCAATCTTTTGCAGCCAGTATATGTCGCGTTCCAAGAGCACTCAACCTGGAAAGTTGAAATGAGGGGTGTAAGAGATATTTTTGGTGCAAGAAGGCAGGGCTGGAATACATCTTACCCAGCAGCTCAGCGTATCTTTGAAGGTAAATCTGCTATCATGAGTCGAAGAATTGTGCAAATGCAGCATGCTTATATGTATGGTGGGGCTAGTGGAATTAAGCCGCTTGTGAACGCGCGGAAAGACCTCATGGAGATCACTGGTAATTTGCTTGACGCTCACGACTTCCTGGCGCTCATGGAATTTGGGATCCGGCGGGGAAAATCACGTATGTTTACGTATGTGCTGATGCCCGAACGTTTGTATATAGCTGAAACCGGAGCCGAATTCTTTCGAGATATGATGTCGAAGCATGCAATGCATAGCTCCGCATCACCAGAGGTAGTTTATGCAGGTGAACTGCATTTTCAAAAAGCTCACAGCAATTCGAGTATGCCTCGCTTCACGCTTGTTTTGGACAACAATTCCGGAACGTATGCACCAAGGAAGGGTGATCTGCCTCTCGTTGAGAAAGTGTTTCGGCAAAATTTTAGAGGGCTTCAAGTAATCGCGCTAGACTTTAAAGATGTAAGGCTCGCGGAATACAAGCAGCAGATTGCAGCGACTATACCGCAGATGACCCAAAAGCTATCGTTGGGCCCGCCGAGAACCCCCTAACGGCTCTTGTACTGTACCATCAGCCTTGTTCGAGGCGGAACCGTTTGGTATGGGGTTACTCTAGAATGGTGATTATTTGAACCTAAAAAGTGACTGAATTTGGAATTATTTATATCATTCGAACGCTCCTGATCTTTTCTGGTCCATTTTGGTTACAGTTTGAAACTGTTCTGGAAAATAGATTACTTTGTGCTTATTATTAACAGTGAACCTCAACTATCTTACGCAAGTAAAGATGTAGATATGTCGGGGTGTACCGTGGGGCAGTTCTATGTGAGGGGCGAGGGGGACCTAGTGTCTATTGGACATTGAGTTTTGCCTCATATGAAGTCAACTCTGGCCTCATATGAGGCCAACTGCCCACCGAAAAAGTATATAAAATATATAGTAAGCATGGTGAATATGCTAATTGTTGTACGTGTAGTTTATCTCTCCCTTGTCTATGATATCAAAACAAAGGGTTGCCTACTCCGTTGCACTAAACCTCTGACTGCGCTAAAAGATCGCTGATTTTTTCGACAGCTCACTCTGCCAGAATAGAGAACTAAAAGACCTTCAAGTAGATATAAAGAACAGCGGAAGTGGACGTCTCCTTGATACCTTCATATCTCCGCGAAATTTGGGCTCATATGAGGCAATTTGACCTCATATGAGGCCAGATGTCCAATAGACACTAGGGCAAATATGAGTCCTGGATCTCTGCCATTGCACCCTATCTAGTGGCTATTGTACCGGCCGAAAGTCACAAATGAGGTACGAAAAAATAGCAAAAAGTACTCATCAATCTACGTCAGAAAAAATCAGTATTATGATAATACGAAATTTGCATACGTGTACGCTTCGTTCTCATACTTTTTAGTTTTGAAGTGTAAGATTTGGCTTGTAGTTTTCAAGCGGCACAACACACATTAGTTTCAAGAAATTTCTAGAACTCTATCCCTGTTCTGACAGAGAAGACCAAGAGCCTTCGAGTAATATAAAAACCTGAGACATCGGCTAGTTTTATATTTAAATGATAACGCGCCTTATACCGGCCCATGAGGCGGAGTGCACAGTAGACACTAGTGTCTATTGGACATTGAGTTTTGCATCATATGAGGTCACCTCTGGCCTCATATGAAGACAACTGACCACCGAAAAAGTATGTAAAGTATATAATAAGTATGGTGAATATGCTAGTTGTTGTACGTGTACCATATGTCACCCCCTTCTATGATCTCAAAACAAAGGGTAGCGTACTCCGTTGCACTAAAACTCTGACTGCGCAAAAAGTTCGCAGGATTCTTTTACAGCTCACTCTGCCAGAATTGAGAACTCAAAGACCTTCAAGTATCAAGATCTGCGGAAGTGGACCTCTCTTTGATACTTTAATATCTCCGTGAAATCTGGCCTCATATGAAGCCAACTTTCAAGTCGAAAAATGTAATCATTAGGAATTATTTTTAACTTCTTCGTTTTGCCACAGCGATGGCCCGTAGTGTTGACAGTTAGGACGGACTAGAGCTGTTCACCTTCACCTACAGCAGGAGCGAGAGTTCCACCGAATATCCCGAAGAGTCATCGATTTTCAACAACCATGCCTCCCACTTCTTACCCCCGTCGCATCGCTGGATCGCCAATTCATATTAGCGCTCGCCCTGTGGCCTCCGACTCCAAGTATCGACGGATGTAGGGTGTGAACCGGGAGGTCAAAACATTCTCTGGAACCGTTAGGGATGGCAACAAGTCCAAGGTCAACGGCAGATATATCACTGACGTCACCGTCAGCTGGGAGCTTGTCGATGGTATCAAAGTCCTGTCACTGCCGCTGAAAAGTATCCAAGCAAGAGAGAGTCTGGAGAACGCCGCTGAAGTAGGAATGCTAACTGCTCCTCAGAGCCCTGAGCATTTGGGAAATCAGTCAGGTAGTTGCGAATCGGGTGTTGACATCCATTTCGTTACAGCCATGGATTGAGAGAGTCACGGTGTCACAAAGAACACCAGCCAAGATGTATCGGGGCAGGTCATTGAAATCAACGTAATAGCGTGAAATCGTGCAGAAGTCATACTGAAAATGAGTGACGTCATTTGCACGAGGCGTTGGAAGGGCATTGGTACGATTGGCGAGATTTTATCTGATAGCTCCTACCCTGCACCATTGAACCGATTTGGCTACTTCATGTGAATGTTCTTGCAGCGCCATCTGAACCGCATGGTTGTGTGGATAAATAGGGAACTGGGAAGCAAGTATATTGAGATAACAAGCAAAGCTAAAAGTTCATGTTTTTTTCGGAATTCCGGTGGTACTGGTATGATGCCCGTTCAGTTATCGTGGCACATTTGCAGTAGTATCACGAGCACCAAGCACTTCGCATCTGCTTGTTTCGGTGACATAATGCTTCGTAACCGGTTCGAGCAGCACCACACCTCCATCGGATCTACAGGAGCTGGAAGCAGAGCTGAGAGTATGGATCCCAGATGGAACCGAGTGAAAGGTTTTGACGGTGCAGTTAAAGATCACGAGGCTACAAAAGCCAAGCTGTCTTAGCGTATATGTGTCGATGAGAGTACGTCAGGGTGGTACGGGCTAGGGGGGAGCTGGATTCCTATTGGCATTGCACACCATGCGTCATCCGATTGCAAGTCGAGAGGTGAATGTGCAATCAAGTCAGCTTGTTGCGGTGTCAATGACATCATGATTCGCCTGGAGCTGATATTGTTGGATGAAGATAATATCCACCAACAGTTCGAGAGCAGCTATAACCACGGCAAATCCAGACTCCCCGGACTGGTTGGAATATTGTTACTCACGGGCAGAGTCATCTGTGCTGACTCGTACTTCGCATGGGCTGAGACAGCTAAGGTGCTCTTCGTCAATGGTCTGAAGATCACAGGTATTTTGAAGACGGCCTGGAAGGCATCACCTGTCGACCACCTCTCAGGACCTGAAATAGCTAAATACGTCTGTGTTTTTGGAAATGGATGCGGACGTCCACTGAGTGCAGTAAGAAGTCTAATAATACCCGTGGTTTACTACACATTTCGCAGTTCCAGGTCCAGTAAAACTAAACCCGGACTTCTAAGCGGTGAACATCCCAGTCTAGTATTACTAGACTCGTATTTCCACCAAGTGGACGTCCGGGTCTAGTAATTCTGGACCCGTGTATTTACCTGGTGGAACTCCGGGTCTAGTAATACTAGACTCGGACGTTCATCTGGGGGAACTCCAGAGTCAGTAATACTAGGCGATATACTGCGGGCGGTGGAAGTTCAGGATGCAGCTATACTGCGCAGCATACTGCGATGTGTGGAAGTCCATTTCTCGTTTTATTGCCCAACAACGGCAATTTTCGCAGTTCCGAATGTACTTTTGCTGCAATCGAACCTGCGTAAATCGTGGCTGCGCAGGGCACTTACTCAGTCTGAAAAGAACATTCACTGCGGGCGGGAAACGTCCGGTCCCGTTGCATTCCATTTCCGTAATGCCACCTGAATAGTCCTTCTAGAGCATTTGGACGGGTCTACGTTTTCACCATCATGCCCCACCATCACTCTAACTCCCTCGCCCTCTCGACCTCTAACAGCCCGTACCCCCTGTATCACATCGAATACCACATGTCTCGCCACTTTTCGACGACGCCTCCCATCCCGCCCACCATTCCTTTCAGTTTGTACACCACACCCCACCACCACCCGCATTGCCTCGCCCTCTCTATCTCCTATCGCCAGCATTCCCAGCATCGCATCGAACACCAAACGTCTCGCCACTATTGAACGATGCCACCCGGCCTGCCCGCCTTCACTTCCAGTTTTTGCACCACACCCCACCACTAGCAGTATTGCCTCGCCCTCTCCACCTCCAACAGCCCGCAGTCCCAGCATCGCATCGACCACCAAACGCCTCGCCAATTGTGAACGTGGCCACCCATCCCGCCAGTTTTCCCTTCCAGTTTGTACACCACACCCGACCATCACCCGCACTCCCTCACTTTCCTCCACCTCCAACAACCGGCACACCTCGCATCGCATCGCACACCAAACGTCTCGCCACTCTTCAACTATATCTCGCATCCCACCCAAACCCTTCGAGCTCGTGCGAATACCGTTTCGAATACGCGCTGCTTACGGGTGCACGCCGCCGCATGACAAGGAAAACCCTTCGCTCAGTACTTTCTCTTGACAGCAGTGTCCCTTTACAGATTTGAGGAGGTGACGTTTCGCGTCGTTGCGGTTTAAACAGGGCCGGTGGCAGGTTCTTGCGTTCCAAAGTTTCGCCGCCGTGCCTTGAAAATACCCTACATGAAAACACCGTCAGCCGTACGATAGTTTGAAAATCTTTCAGTTAACCATATTATAGTATCACTGCTTTTCGACTCTCACCTGTCTTTGTAATGGCCGTCAGCGAATGTATGATGTTCTCTTGTCGACACAGCCAATAGCGTGCGTGTGTTCTGAACGGCAAGCCTCGTCTTCCACTTTGTCCACTCCCGCGTGCGCGAGACCTGCACTAGGTTTCAAAAACGAGAGAGTGCTCGCGAGCTGACCTACCGTCTTGTACTTTGGGAAAAGAAGAAGAAACTTTCACCCGTGGGAAAGTTCGTACCTCTCCGTTCTCCCGCTCCTCCTGCCAGCACTTCTCCTTGCAGCTATCTCTGCCAGCTCTCAACTTCCGCTGCAAATCTCGGTACTGCGACTATTAGTCTTCCGACTCGTACGCCCTTTCCAAAAACGAACAACAGTGTCACTTCCGAACACACCGACCGGCCGAGCTCGTCCCTACTTCTTGGCAAGGTTCACCCGCCCCAGGATCGCCTGTCCACTGCGATGAACACGACCTTCCTGATGAGGGTCCGGCGCCTCTGCTTCCCTTGCTCCTATTCCTTTGTCACCCTGACGTAGAACAGACCACGAGTAAAACTGACATACTCGTACAATCTATCGTAGTTTCTCTTGCCGAAGTAGAGAGGACTTCCGGCCCGCGGACAGTTGACGACATCATCTCTATCCTGAGGGATCCAGACTTCTCTTTCGCGCTTTGGAGAACGCATTCGCTCCTCAGAAGAGTGTCGCTCCCTCACACTCGCTATTCCCGAGAAAGAGCTTAACCGTCGGGGCTCCTCCGCAACTCATGTGTTGGACCACAGCGTTACATCCTTCCAGACTGCCTACTTCTGTGACCCTTTCGAGATCCAGCGAAAGCAAGTATCGCCAGCTACTACAGAGTCTTGCTTCTTTGTCCCTCGTCGTGACCCCCCGCAGAGCGACACGCATCTCTTCGGGCATCCCCTGCAGACTGACGTGCATCGACGAGTTTGTCAAGACATGAAGGAAGAACTCATGGGTAGTGAGCTCGAGGGTGTCATTTGGGGCACCGAGGCGTCTGGGACCCACTCGTTTATAGGTTGCATACAGATTTGTACGGATAAATACGCCACTATACTTAAGGGCAGCGCCCTCGTTCCCTATACCGATGGATCTTCATCAAGGTTTACAACCTAGAGGATCGTGTCAATAAGTTTAAGGCCTCCATGCTCCACATGTTTCGGAACCACCACCCGGGCTGGCTCAAGACCCTCAAGATTCATCTTCCCGCCCACCTTGCCGATGACATCCGCAGCGTCGGAAGCCGACAACGTCTACATGTCGGTGTTTATGAACATGTTCACACTGCATTCAAATAACACTGCCGCCGCACCTACAAGCGAAGGGCAACAGCCATGAACGAAACCGTCCGCCGAATCCAGCACTCCGGAGACCTTGCTACCGTTCGAACGCACCTCGGCGCGGTCTCCCAATCGCATCGCCTCACAACCCTGCACAGGATTGTAAACAACCGGCACGGGGCGAGGCTTGCCACGGAAGGCTTCAGGATGTACGTGCGCGAACTTGCTCACTTGAGAACCCTTGCCAAGCCGCTTCTTCGAAACGAAGAAGGCCTCCTCACCGCCGCATTGCTCCGTCCACTCCGCGGCGGAGCTCTCGATATCCGCATCGGTCATCTTGTCCAGCTTGGTGATCAGGGCACCACTGTGCTGGTGGACCTTGTCCGTGCCGGGCTTTTCCAGTTGCATTTGGTCCACGCATGTGACACTCTCCATATTACTATCGTCGGAAGTGGTTACTTTCTCGGGGACTTCTGTCATTGCGAGAACGACTATGATCTGGACCTAAATGTCATTCGACTCGATCCAATGCAGAGACATGTCATTCAGCGCGCTTTTGCAAATAGCAGCTTCGGCCCAACGAAACGGCAGCGATTCAGCTTCGTGCTCCTGGACTGTGACGACAAAGAACACAAAGAAACTGGTTGGGTGGCCCAGGTTCTGTCTCTCTTCCGTATGCATGGCCGTGAATTACTGCAACCCACCGAGTATGAGTTTGTAGGGTACATGGACTGTATTGCACGAACCGACTCTGTCGATGACACTCTACAATGCGTTTGCTAGCAGTGCTCTTCAGATGAGAATGTAATTCGCGCAGCACATTCCGTCTCGCCTCTGGCGATGTAGCGCCAAGGGGGTCAAGCCCGTCTTTCTCCCTGGTTTGGCCTATGCAAGGAGTCTGCTATCATTGGCATAGCTCAAGCGGTGCGGTCGAATTTCCACATCCCTCCTGTCACTCCTCAGCTCCACTGGATCTCCGGTCACTTCTACGTAAACAGGTTCTACTGAAGCCCTAATGCGCGACCAGTCTGACCTGAACCCTTCCCTCCAACGGACACGCCATTCTCTCTGTACTAACTTAAACACACGAGAAAACTACAATCTGCTTAATGAGCGCACAGCGCACAAGTACCGTTTCCGTCAGTCGCTCTTTTCTGTGCGTGGACAGCTACTCGTCCTCTGCTCCAACAACAGCGCGCGGGGGAGGATCCAAAGTTGTGGCGGGAACCCGTGACGGGCCATACGCGCCTTTGAAAAGTTCATGCGGTCCCTCGCTTGAGTATGGACGTCCGATGTAGCAACCGACGACAAGGCCAAGCATACTGGGGATGTGGCCAGAAAATCACATCTTCGGTACCGCCACGTAAAATTCGTTCTCTAAACCCACCTCCACCACGTTCGTGGCTACCATAGGGGCGCCTGCTAAAAAATACTCGCCATCCTCTTCACCACACCCGTATACCTTCGCATCCGCCGAATCACAGAAAGCCCCCTGAACATTAGAGCCAAATATATACATCTCTTGCGGAACAATGCGGCGGAAAACGCTGCAAAGGCTGCAAAGTATCTGCTCAGCCGCCAAGGGCAGGTACCCGGAAAATTTCAGGCTGGATGTGCCTCGGTGCTGGCCTCCATGGCCCCCAGCATACTGTAGGCAGGATACCGCTGTTGCCAGCCAGGCGTCCATGCGTGCGAGTTGCATGATAGACCCGTACGCGGACGTCCCATTCTGTTGAGCATGGTACTCTCGGAATTTGTAAAGGACACGTTGCCCCAAAGAGCTTCCAAACAGTACCTTACCCCTGTCATTGTCCCACACCTCCTCGGGTGCAGAGTAATCACCGTATGCTAGATCCTCGACCTTGTTGAGTCGCCACCATGATAAGTCTGGAGTTCCTTGCTCGCCTTGTGAACACATTGGCTTCGCCGGCCTTTGAAGTGCATGAGATGAGCGCTTCGCCCGCTTGCTGTCGGATACAAACGTGGCCTTCCGCGACATCAAGAAGAAATACTGAAGGCATTCAACCAGCTTGTCCCTGGCATTTCTCTTCCGCGCGCTCATCACGAGAGAGATTGTCTGCCTCATCCTTGCACATACAGCACAGCCTATTCAAACAGCCTCCTCGCACTCGCGGCGTGATTCGGCGTCCAAAAACAAGTATGATCAATTTCCCACGCCAAGCTCTTCACGTACCATTGCAACCAGAGCCGTCGCACCATCGTAGCAGGAACGCGTACAGTACTCTTTACGATTGGCAAGAACCATCGGTGGAATTGGCACGACATTCTCGTCGCCGTCCGCGGAAAGCTCCCCCGCCACGGACGTCCCATTGCGACCCGCCCAGTTCCGGGCCGGACCAGAACTTGTTGGGTCCGGCTCAGCAGTTTTGCGGTGGCACCGTTGCAGAATCTGCTTCTCGATGGTCGTGGCAACACGAATATATTTTGACCCCACTTGTGGCATACGCTTGGGACTCTGAGCACATTGAGTTACGGCAGGTAGTGCGGCCAGCTATTTGTGACCAGAAATCTCTCGAGCCAAGTGTAGGCTCTCGTTCTCGCGTTTGAGATTCATGAATTCGGCTTGTAGGGCCAGGAACTCGGAAGTCGTTGACCTACTCGTCACCCACACTTCAAGAAGCTTTTGGTCGGCCTGGCGTAGCTTCTCTTTGTAGTTGTTGACCATTGTTTTCAGACGAGCAATCTCATGCACCTGCGCCCTAACCTTCTTCGTGTGCTCAGCAAGCACCGTTCGTAGCTCTTTCATCTGGTCACGCAAGACCGATTGAGAGCGAGCTACACTCGAAGTCTCAGCCCTTGTCCGGGATGGCATGAGCGGAGATGGAGACCAAGAGGGTCTCACCGCCGATGCACCAGGAGGACGCAGGGTCACAGGATGAGTTTGCCGTGCTCCGCCGCAGATGCACGACCGGACATGGCGGCAATTCTAGGCCTGCAGACGCGCGGAGCCGACGCAATTCTTGCCCGGACGGTGAAGCTGGTTGTCCTTCAGCTGCAGTCAGGTTGAATAGACACACGACAAGGATGCATCTCGTTGGTAGCACGCCCTGGTGGAGCTGTCAGTGTTAGAGAAGCACCGTGAGTCGCAAGAACAGTAGCAACATCCGGTTGTTCACCTTCCAGACCAAGCAGAGACGGCGCCGGCGTTGCCTGGGGCCGCATAACCGCTGTCAACCTGCCTGCGGGGTGCTACTTGGTTGCATTAACCTCGCGGTTCGGTGCAGTCATAACGGCGGGCGCAGGCGGGGCATTATCGTCCCCGTCCCGCTGCTCGTGGGTGCGCTTGCGAGATCTTTGCATCTGTACAGCCACTCTCGTCCGTTTGCCCGGCGAAGCCATCGATGTAGAACTGCTCCACAGGCAGGACAGGACAGACGGATGCTTGGTCAGAAAAAGAAGCTCGATACCTACGACGCAGCTGGTGTGACCTGAGTAGTACTAGCACGAGCTAGCAGGTACCATATGTAGCTGGGCCCTTGTAAATTCTTGCACACGCGGAAAGTGCCTGCGGACGTTTGAAGTATCATTAGCGTCAACGGGAGGACTAGAACCAGGGACTCAGGCCGTGCAAATTGGCATTCCAGAAAGTACCGAAAACTCAGAGCTGGGTGGTGTCATTAATGACAGATGCTGAGATTTGCACATGTAAAAATACATGGCCAGGTGGATTTTTCTTTTCACGTTAAATTTTACACATCCATCTGCTCACATGCTTTGAAATGCGTATATCTCAGGCCCTGTCACTAGTAATAGCCCTCTAGTCTAAAGTTTCAGTACTTCTCGAACCTCTCCTTTCTGCTAAAGGGGCTCCGAAATCGCCCACTTCTCTGGGTGACTTTTCTTACAGCTGAGCCCAATTCATTCTAAGCTGGTGTAATGTTGTCTGCTCCCCTGAAATTAGTTCCCCAACTGACATGTAGTGTTTTGGTTTGTGTATCTGCAGGCTATTTCGGAAGATCCTACAACGTAGTGAGAAGTTAAACTTATCCGCATAGTTCTTGAACAGGTCCTCACCCTTCAGAACCTCACGCGTCGCACAGATCCGAACGGTATTCATTGAACGTGGAGCTCTCCACAACAATTCCTCTCGGTTCTTTTGAAACTCCACGTTTGTGCCTCGCGCTTTACAAGTACATCTGTTTCGCTCCCCGTCATTCCCGTGGAAGTATCGCGCGTTTTTTACAAATTCGGCCAAACAAAGTGGTGCCGGCACAATATACACTTTATGCCTCGGACCTTCACGGGACCCCATCCGCATTTCCACGAGAAGTGCTATACGGTTAAACCGTTCTTTGTCTACCCCCGAAATTCTACCTCCGTACATCTTTGTCTTCTCTCGGCTGCGCTCTGGCTGGTCTCCGTACAGGAGTGTCACATAGAAGGGGAGGATCGTTCCTCCGTTCGCCAAGACACGGTGCGAAAACACCCCAAGTCCCACAGTTTCGTACTTCAGCGTCGACGGGCGCAGCCCCACACACCTCGCCATGACTTCTACCGCCTGTAATAATACCGGGTCTTGCGTGTCCAGCAAGGCGTGGTACTTCGCCGTCCAGTTGCTCACCGATGTCCGTGTATAGCGCAGGGAAAGTATGAGATCCGCGGTGTAGTTAGCAATAAACTGGACTTTGTAGTGCGGTAGACATTGATACCAAGGGCACCCAGCAGGAGCATCCGCAGGGCTACCTCCCCTCCTGGCAGACACAATCGGTTTGGAGCCGACCAAGAACGTTGTGGCAAAGGCCGCAACCCGTGGATAGCCACCAATGTCGCACGCGGTGCTCACAACACGTTCGCAAAACGCCTTAACAAAGCTCGGTAGAGCTTGACCGACGCAGTCGTCAACCTTGTCGCACCCCACGATACGGCAATGTCTCGGAAGCCCTATAAATGCTTATCCAGTCGCGCAAGTACCTCTCAACATGTTCACGATAAAGTCCCCCGGTGTCGAATACTGCAGCATCAGCTCGCTCATATTCTCGGTGCTCTTCTGCTCAGGTCGAAGCATCGTCATGTAACTGCCTTCGTCACCTCTTCTCGCCACCTTTCCGGGCTCCAACCGCTGGATTCCATCTATGCAGCTCGCCCAGGCTGCGTGGGAAGACTGCACATACGCGTTGCTTTCGTAGCATACTCGATCGAACTGCAATTCAAGCGGCACATTCCTCCGGAAGAAGTGAACAGCGCATGGCGTGACTTAGGCATGGCCACATCCTCCTATACACAGGGTATGCGTGTAATGACCTCAAGCTCGGACGTGGACCATCGGCTGGTCCTCCACGTTAGACACGAAATCCTCCGGCCGCCTCCGCCGCGACGCACTGGACCCGTCACTCCCCTCGTCGGGTACCTCTCGGCTGTAATGCTTAAGTCGCGACAGCCACATGCCAAATTGTCGACGGCTACAGAAAATGATTCCGTGGCCGGTTTTAGCAAGCCGTGCGTCGAATATTGGGATGGCCCCGTCCACGTCCTTGTCAGTCAAGACATCATGGACAGAGTTGTCCGCACCCCACTCGCTTCTCGTGTTGAGGGAAAGGTCCGTGAACAGCAGCGGGACCTTAGCCTCCAGGCACTCACCAGCGTCGTTAGTGTAATGTTTGCGGAGATCGCGGAAAGCGGAGCTGTGGCCACGGCAGTCTGACTTCAGCACGCCGAGCAACTCCGCGAGAAGGTCACCCGAATGATTCTCTCCGGGGAGCGACTCGTCCGACTCTTCCCCCGGCGGTGGAGACGGGATAATGCGGCTGGCTCGTCCTTGTGTTTCATGAAGGCGGTCGTTCGGCTCCGGCAGTGATGGTCTGAGAGTGGACCGGTAAGCCTCAATAGCTTTCCCCGTACGATTGGGTGTCACAATATCCCCCGCTTCGTTGTCGCTACACCGCACGTCATGGTTCTTCTCCCTTTCCAGCTGTGAAAAAAAAGAACGAGGAGGCCGCGCGGATAGTCCCAAACTAGGCGTGGTGCTTGACAGTGTCACCCCCCGACGACGACGCGGTCTTTTGTCTTCCGAATCGGCACCGGACAGCTCCGAGGCCACCTTGGTAAGCCCTGGACAGGCACCATCATCTTCGGGCGCTTTGCGCTGTAGCTCTAAGGCAACCCGGGTATTCCTGCTCACATCGGCAGGGAACCTTGATAAGTGGTCATCGCGAGACTCAAAGCGGTCCAGATACTGTCAGTTGCTGCCGCGCTTGATATCGTACAAACTTTCGCCTGTACGGATGGCTCGGAAGCTCGACAGGAGCAGACTATGAGCTGCCGGCCTTGCCGCATCGTTCTCAGCGGATTGCCCCCAAGCTACCGTACTACAGGTACTCTCCTCCGCACTTCCCACCCCACTCCGTTGCATCGTGATCTTCTGCGTCATGAGTGCAATGCCCTCAGCGCGGGACTTCAAAGCCATAAAGTGCTGAACTCGCTGACGAGACAGAAAGTAGGATCCGACTAACGCCTCGTCCTCCGAAACTCAAACCGCCTTCGCCAGCTTCATCCACGCCCGGGTTAGCAGCGAACAGAAAACGCGAGACGATTTCTGCTTTGGTTCATGTACTTCAGAGCGAAAACATTTTTGCTAGCGCGCCTCGAGTGGCACACGTCGATCGCGCGAAACGATATGAAAGCCTCGACGGTTGTTGGGCGGATATCAGGAAACGTTCCTGGCAGAACTAATTCCCGAACCTTGTTGACCTTTGAGCGAGTGAACTTGGTGCCAGCATCACGGAAGACCCCACACTTCTTCTGGCTCCGAGCCGCATCCGCAATCTTCCCAATTCTTTTGTTGTTTCGGGTCAGCAACGAGATTGACAGCGCTGCGCGCAGTATCTGCGTCATCTTCGCGCGGCCCAGCTCTTGAGAAACGGGTTCGTCGCTCTCGAGATGAGTGCGGAAGTTTTCGCCAGGCTTGCGTTGGTTGGTCTTCAC